>OMLP01028186.1:0-22055 GCA_900302685.1 Spondyliosoma cantharus
AGTGTGGTTGCAGGTACATTGTTCACCTGAGAAAAACGGCAGGTGACGGCGGACGTGGAAAGGTTCAACACCACAGCAGTCGGTTGGTTTCCACAATTGATGAATAAGTAACAGGACAATAGCAGGGTTGCGTCTGTTGCAGAGATCACACACGCTGTATCACATAACCCAGGTGTTTACAAACTCCATTTAATTTCATCTAAATGTATCTTTTCTTCAATGGACTTTGGTATGTAGTTTTCTGTAAGTGAGATTCTGTGAAAGCCATCACAGGAAAAATAAAGTAAGATTAATTTGCTTAACATAAGGGTGAAATTAAAGGTGTATCCGCCCTCTGCATGACCCCTGGGGGTCCACAGGCCTTATTTTGCGGTCCCGTCCACTGGCACTGTTATGGGAAAAGCATGTCGCATACCAGAAAGAATCTTGACTTAAAAGCAATGTGAAGATGTATTTTAGCTGTAGATATAACGCTCAAACTTCTGGATCCCATTTTATTTAAGTAATGTGATAAGCAATAATTGAAATTGTTCAATATTTTCTGTTTTATCCTGTCCCATGAAAGGTTGTCCTGCTCACATTTTACATTCTCCATCATTGACTGACTGCCTCAGCTGTGGACCAGGGAGCGTAAAGCCAGCTGACAGCAGTAACCAACTCTATCATCTCCACTAGAGGGAGGGCTATCTCACAACAAGGCCACCAAGGAGCTGCAGCCGAGGTACCTTTTATTTATTTATTTTTCCCAGGGTGATAGTGTAATTCATAAACTGAATGAATGACAGTCAGGACAGTGCCAACAACCAGGCACACAATGAAGACTCGACTGCATTTACTTCTGAGGACAAAAACCTATATCCATTACAAATGTGTAATTATTGTCCTTAATAGATTAATTCATGCTGAAAGATAGAAATGGGTTCCAGGCTATTGATGTAATCATTTCACTGAGGAAATTAAGTGACATTAAAAGAATGATATTGTCACCGTGAAAGTATCATTGATTCTTTTCAAATGCAATTAACTGTATTTGAAAATGGGACCTGCACATTGAGCTGCGCAAGGAGCACTGAGGATCACTTCATTTGTGAGAGATATAAAGACCAAATTATCCCATCAAAGAGAAAATCTATAAATGTAATGGCACAGCGCTTCAGCACTAAGGAGTGACAACAGCGGCCCTGTTCAGTTCCCTCTGTTAGGTGTATTAACTAGCAGTGAGCGCCTCTCAACAACCCGCAGAAAGATTATAGAGACTGTGAAGAAGAATATCACTCAATTTATGAATTCACATGTGATTTTTTTATTTTTTTATTAGTTTACATAAACAGTCCTCTCTTAAAAGCAAGAGCCATGAGATGTCAACCAATCATTCATAATACATAGTGATGTTATGGAGTTTTAAAATCCTTACTTCAACTTCTACACTCAAAATTTTTGCTTTCAACAATGAGATGATCAGTTGATCAACTGGGAAATGTTTTAATAATTATTTTTACATACAATTTTACATTCTCTGGTTACATCTTCCCAAATGTGAGAATCTGCTGCCTTTCTTTGCTTTAGGATATCTTTGGGTTTCAGACTGTTGGTTGGGCAAAACAAGCTCTTTGAAGATGTTACCCTGTGCATGAGGAAATTATAATGCATATTTTCTGAAAGTTTCTGAGTAGTTGTCTCTGCCCAGGTCAAGTGAAACCAATTTTACCAGCATTCCTATTCAAATGGCCAGCAGGGGATGGCTCCACTAATTGTATGTAAGCTTATGAGAAAAATGATCCAACTTGACGTGAGTTCATGATTATGATTACAGCAGTGTGTGGTTGCCTGTCACAGCATAGCAAATTTTGATGTTCACATATTTGTCCAAGTGGAGTTGCCATAACAAGCTGTCCAAGACAGCAGACTCGCTTGTGCATGTGCTACTCAGCTTGGGAAGCCAATAACTTCGGATAGTGACAAACCCCTCGCTCGTCCCTATAGCTCCGCCCTCTAGTCTGAATACCATCAGTTTTGGCTTAAAACCACCAAGATTGCAACATCCAAAATGTAGACTCAAGGCTTAAACAGTAGTCCACAAACCAGTGGATAACACCATGTCAATTGGCTACGTCCACTTCTTTTGAACAGTCTTTGGTCTCTGCAGACACTATATTATTCACAAAAACATATTTATATATTGGGCTTTTCTTATGATTTTCTGAATGTCACCATTAAATAAATTATGTTGATAGCTAACGTCACTGTGGCCACAGTTTCTTCCGCCTGACGTTGATGGCTAAACTGGAATGTGTGTCCATGACACAAGTCAAGCTCGAGCCCTTTTTCATTCAAAAGAACGAAAGATAAGATTTTTCTTTGCTGTTTTAAGCTTTAGAATACATGTCAGCTCTTACATAAGGGTATACGTATACACTACATTTTTGTAATATCAATTTCGTCAGTGTCGTTTTGTTGACTTTCCATACTCCTCCGGTGAGTTTTGATGGATTCCAACAAAGGCTTGCTCGTGCAGCAGTTACTGATCCACACAGCTCCATAACCCAATTACACTGTTGGTAATCCAGTGAAAACAAATTCAGTGAAGAGGCAGAGAGGCAGGCAGAGACAGAAAAACATGAAACATATCAGACACAACCACTGATATGATGTCCAAGCATCAGACGAATCAGGCATCAATCTCCTGTCCTGGTCAAAAATGCAGCATAATTCAAACCCAAACATTTTTCAAACTGAATCAGAGGGTCCAAAGCCCCTCTCCCTCCACCTGCTGTCAGCCGTCCTCCATCCCACACTCGCCTAAATTTCATTTAGGAGACATCTTTCTCCCTTTCCCGTTCTCGCTCATGCTCTCTACATCGCTGTCTCTTCTCTCTCTTTGAATTCAGTGCGCCGTAGCCCTTAGATTTACTTGCTTAACAAATATGGACAGGGGGCCTAAGTGGTTTTTGAAATCTTCGAATGGACTTTGGAGTGCCTGTGCTGTGCTGGGTGACAACAGTCTCTCTGTCTCTCTCCCTCTCTCTCCCGCTAACCCAAATGTGCGTGGCTGTGTGGGCTTGTCTGTCTGTTTATGTTTTTGTCTGTTTATGTTCATGTCTGCATGTGTGTGTGCACGCACGTCTATGGCTTCCCCATGCTCTCCCAGACTCCCTGGCTGGGAGATGGCAGCGCTCGCTGGAGCGGCAGTCTGGAAATGAGATAAGGATGTCTGATTCATAGGATCTGACAGGAAATCTATACTGTGCAATGTTTATAATCCAGCCATTACTACACAGCCAAATGAAAGAACAATAATCCAATCATTTACTCCATATTTACCTGAGGCAGATTCTCGGCTTTAAAGGCAAAGTGCATTGCGCGGTGACGGAGGCTTTAAAACCACGGGTGAGGAGGGTGTTTCAAGCTCAGAGGGGAGGGCATCGAGGGGGGCGAGGATGGACTGTCCTCTGGGGAGACGTGTGTCTACAGGAGACGGGATTCTTCACCTGTGTGTGTTCGGCGGGGTTAAGGGTCACTCATTACTCATCATTAAGACCCCATTGATTTATGAGAAACTTGGGAAAAAAAGGAGCAAGTAGAGTTTATGAAACATGAGGTTAAAGGTTGCAGAGATGAGCTCTGCAGGAACAAATCCTCAGCACACGTGTACTGTATTGGAAAAAGTCTTCTACTATTACAAAGCTTATGCAGTTTAACGGTGTGTAATTTGGCTCCCTCGCACTGATCCTGCATCATCTATAACAGAGAAGTCCATAGAGGCAGCGTCCCTCCATAAGCATAGAGGAATTCTGCGGTGGGGGTTTACTTATCATAGAGTCTTTCATGGACAGTATGCGCTGCTCTTCATTGTGTACGAGGGGGGAGGTTTATCTTATTTGGAAAAGTGAAGGGGGCCTGCCCTTATCTGTCAATAAACAGTAATTAGATTTTGTGGCCGATAGCGTCGATTGGTTTCTAATCTAGCTGTCGCCCTAGACGTGTGTAATTAAAATCCTGATTGATAAAGGGGCAGAAGCCCGCCCACGCCACCACTTTACCAGACCCTACCCCCGACCCCTTCAAAACACAAACAAGGGAGAGATATGAAAGAAGGCCTGGGGAGAAAACTGCACTACCTATTGATCAGCTCTATCTGCCTTCCTATCAATGCCCTTTTCCCACAATGGAGGGGCTAGTACAAAGGTTTCCCACGTTAAACTTCATAGCTAATCTTCACCCAGCAGATTTTATCCTCCCTGAAAAATAAAACCAAGACAACCAGCATTTTACCTAGGAAAGCTAAAATCTAACCTCTTGCACTTGCACAAAAAGAGTATTTGCATGTGCATGCATGTGTTTCCCTGTCTAAAATAAGAAATTAAAACATGCTTACCACTAATGAGGGAAAGCTTACTGTGATTGTAACGCAATCAAGGAAAAACACCCCTCAGGCGGTACAGAGATGAAAGAGGAACAATGCCATTTTATCTATTTAACTAATGGGCCTGTGAACACAAGAATAAGGTCCAGACAAACACACATGCATACACACAGGCACACGCAGGCACACACAGGTGAATGTCAAATGTGCATCACGCATTAGACAAATAAGGTAGTACCTTCAAGTCAGAGGACTCCCACAGAGAGCAGCCAGGCTGAAAGATGTTCAAAAACACTGCCTGCAGACTTCACTGTCATCGGGGTCCATGCAGACAGACGAGCCAGGAAGAAAGGCTACGTGCTGTCTAAGTTCTGGAGACAAAGGGACAATAAAGTGAAACAGTGACAGAGAAGAGCAGGACAGAGAGAACGCATCAGGCAAGGAGGCATCCAACTAAGTGAGCTTGCACATTTAGCCACACCAGCAAGTGAATATCTCATCGTGACCCAAACCTCAGAACGGTATGACGGCAGGAGAGGCAGATAATCTGTCTTATAAAGTCAAATCTTGCCGGGATGTCCGCAGGATTTTTTTAAGCTCTGTAAACTGCGAGTGAGTGCAGACTGCAGGCCTGTGACCTTTCCTGTCTGACACTGGTCACCTGCTGTCGCGTGTGAGGGCTGACCCACAGCAGTGAATGATGGCTGCATACTCTGCTTCACCCCCACTCTGTGACACATATGCAATGGCAAATACATGCACATACACACACATACTATACCCACTGTGGAGCGGATAAACCACCGCTCACTCAACAGCACACCAATGCTCCCAACACATCAAGAACATAATAAATCACAAATTAGTGTGTGAGTGTGTGTATTTCGATGGGGGGGGTGGACTTTGTCGAAGGCACTGGTCCAGTGCTTAATTCGATTCTTAATGGAAGGCAAAATTTCCAGAGGAAAACTTTCATTGGGCACAAAATGACTTTCCTTAGTTTCCACTTTCTTACACTGTGAGAGAGATTGTGATTGATAAATGCTGGCAGTGCAATGCTAGCTCATGCATGGTTTACCTCATTTAACTGATTTCGGTAATTTCCTCACTAAACAGTGATTAATAAATGGTTACCTAAACAAATGGGAGACTGAAAAAATAGTGCAGAGAAAGCTTTTAACTTCTTAACCAAAAATTTGCTTCATTGCTTGTCTCATAAGCATTAAATTGATTCAAGCCTTTGGAAGGTTCAAAAGTATGGTTCCTTTCAGGGCACAATTATTACTTCATTTTATTTTCTTAACACACACATAATCAAAATGATGCATTTGTTTTGTCTTTCTTTGACATTTTAATGTCTGTATTTAAGGAAATGTTTTAAAGTTGCCTATACATTTAGTCATGTTTGGACACTGTTAGTAAAGCAGCCAAATATGTAGTAGTGTGTTAGTGTCGTTTTTAAACATTTTAATGCAGAAATGTTACAATTTATAACTATAACAGTCCTAACATAGACATATTGGACGTACTTGATACACAGTGAGCTATGGCATTCGTAGTGAGCCTGAATAGCCATTATGAATATATCAACATCACTTGCAATGCCCTGCAATAAATGTTACTTTAGTCTACATGTTCGTATATTTTTAGTTTTGTCAAGATTTAACAGTAGGTCATGGCCACATGTAATACAAGCCAATACAACAATATTTTGCTGCATTGTAAAACGACCATAATGTGAAATCCATCCACTCTTAGAAATGTTTGTTTGTTTATCAAGATGTAAAATATGATATCTTCTAACTCATTTCAAATCAATTTCTACCCTTGAAAAACTTAGAAAGAAACCTCCTGGATATAAAAAACCTTGTCTTGCGTGAATAAGTGTGATTGGAGATCAGATTCTCCTCTAGATTCTTCTTAAGAACGTCTTCTCTCCTGATAATAAGGCAAGCTCCCCCTGTGGTGCCACAACAGTGGAGTGACCTTGTCACCAGGGTGCCATGTGTCACAGTGGGGGGGACCCAGAGGGAGAGGATGGGGTGAACAGATCACCTCCCTGCATGCCTGGTACCCGTGCCCTACCCTTCCTGCTCCCACCACAGGCCCAGCACCAGAGCGGCCGGTGCAGGGAGAGGAGCAGCTCCAGGCTCTGGAGAACATGACTCCAATTAAGCTGTGGAGGCCTGGCTCACGCTCCACTGCCTCAGCCCAGTTGTCCTATGCAGGAAGACGTACAGTCAACCCAGGGAAATGAACTCTGTCAGCATTGTCAAGATAGTCAGTGAGAGAGTTAGATTCTGCTTTACAAACAAATCGTACCAGATAAGGATCCATCAACAAACCGCAGAATGAAACTGAGTATGAAATCATGATCGTTGCAGTTTTGATAAAATGTTGTTAAAGGATATTAAAATTTAACCAGAAACCACAAGGAAAGCAGCAGCAACAATGACAGCTTGTTTCCTGTTTTGAGAGCCCTGGAGAAAAAATGCGGAGAGTTAAGCACACAGTAATAGATGAGAGCGATTGAGAGGCCTCGTTTTCCCCTGTGATTAAAAATGTATGTTGCCACACGCAGCCTTTGGTGTGGAACTCTCCTGGAAAAGGAGCTGGTTAATATTCAGGCCCATGTCTGGCTAATGTCTTAAAGTGATAAATAGGAGGGGGTTGCTGCCGTTTGATTGTTCTTCACAGGCAGTCTGGGAGCAGCAGCACAGGGGGATTTAAGGTGGAGGAATCCTCTCAAAGCTCCTCATTCATTCACTCTCAGACGCCCCATCATTAATTGGGCCTGTCGACATGACTCCTCTGTACCCAGGGCCACTGGCAGCTACCATGGTGGATGAGCTTTTTAAGACAGTTCAAAAGAGTCCTTGCCTCATGAAAGGCATTCAAATTACATGAAATTGCATTCATGTCAAGCCTTGCAGGCATATTCATACAGTACACTGGCATAATGTCTTGTTTCGTGCCCTGCATATCTGTGTGACTATATAATCGTCCTCTTGGGAGCAGATCACACTATAAAGAGTATGCTTTACAAACTATTAATACGTAATGTTGCATTTTTCAAACGACTATATACAGTAAATATACAGCTGCTGTATGGTGTGAAGGAAAGGCATTTCACTTTAGTGTAATGTAAATATAGCGATATTTTCTAATTAAAAGTGGCATAATATACCCAAGAGAAGAATATTTCCATAACAAACCACTTTTGCGTCAGGCAAAACAGGATCTAATATTCCCCATGAAAACATGAAAATCCACAGGGAGTCAACAGTGTTATCACTGCAAATAAAGAGTGATTATACAGTAAAAGAAGCTGCTTGGAAGACAACTTTACATGTTGCTTGTACCATCCAAATATATCTGTTAATCTTTAGCCATAGTAAAAAAAAGTGACTTGTGAACAAGTATATTAAAGATGCTTTTGCACAGACTTTAAAACTGAAATGCACAATAGATAATCCACACTAAAGCAGCAGCTGATCTACAATATGTGCAGCAGTTACCCCTCTGGCACAGTTTCCACTTTGACAGTTATCTCCCTCGCTCGGTGTAACTGTAGCTATGCAGGACAAGGTGAGTCCAGCCTTCAAAACTTTTTGTGATTTCTACTGATGTGGAGTTGGAAGGTGATCGCAGAAGGTGGCCATATTTGGTTCATGATGTCAACCATGTGGTACTTTAGTATTTATAACCATTAGGGGCTGTATATATGTCATGAAGTACAGCGGGCTCTTTTTCAGGGTGGCCACTGGCCTACTTCCCTTCCATCCTTGCCCGACCGTTTTTTCGTGGCAGGACCGATTCTTCAGCGGGGACAGTTGAACTCTTTATTTTAAGGGTATTCTAGCTGTTTTATGTGATCTTCATCAGTTTTTGCTCTTATTTAAAAATGTTGCACTGCTACAAAAAAAG
Organism: Spondyliosoma cantharus; assembly: GCA_900302685.1. NCBI lineage: Eukaryota > Metazoa > Chordata > Actinopteri > Spariformes > Sparidae > Spondyliosoma > Spondyliosoma cantharus. The sequence continues at coordinate 8,291 of OMLP01028186.1, forward strand.
AGAACAGAAAAATAAATACAAGATGTGTCTTGCTTGTAATATATCAAAAATCTACAAAGTTGATTTACTTGTTATACTGGCAATAGACAGGTTTTATGCTCTATGTTTTATGCCTTAACTTATTTTTATTGTATTTATTTAAATCATTAAGTAAACTTTGATAATACAATATCACCTGTCTCTCCTGAGAAAAAGAAGCTGACTGGATTGCCAGCGTATTGCTCGAAACACGAGTGAGAAGATGGACATGGACGCCGAAATAAAAAGCAAGATGTAACGTGCTGCTCATGCATCCAGCGTGGCCAGCCTATTGGACTCCGACAGTGGGGATGACAAGACTTGGCAGGTTGGGTTAGGAGAGAAGCATCAGGGGAGTCGCACATCAGCAGCAAGTGAAAAGAGTGGGTTGGTCTAGTTAGGTAAAAAGAGAAACTTGAATTCAGAAGGCGTACAATTGGACTTTCCATTCAGTAAGTAAAATAGAAGTAAGATAATTTCATTTCTTGACATTTTGTGAGTTTATTTTGTTCATTTAGTGCTCACTGGCATATATTTGCTACAGTGTACCTGAAACTATAGGGCCACTGGACTATCAGCACTTTTATTAGCAGTGGTATTACAAGGCAGGACAGGCCAGGATTAACTGGTTAGCATGCTAACTTCAACAGACATCTCCGCAACACAAATACATAGATGTCTTCACACTGTTTTGATAATGTTTTTGCAGTGTGGGATTTATAGGCAGCTTGTGAGAATTTCTGCAGTGTAAAACATGTCTACTCCAGAGGTTTAGTTGCTGAAGGAAGGCTGTGATTCTCATACTGGCTGACTGGACCTGACCTTGGAAAATAAAGCCTTCAGATATTTAACAAAGTTCACAGGTCTGGGCTGGGACTGAATGCTAACCCTAACCCTGTTTGTTTCCAAAGAGGCCTCACACATACCTTTCAGTTGGGGCCACCATCTACTCCTCCTGTCTCTCCATCAATTAGCTCATGCGTTGTCATTCTATGGACCTTTTTCCTCCTATTGAAACTATTTGCAGTCTCACTTTTTCTCACTCTTTAAATATTTCCCTATCTTTTGCAGTCACACTCGCTCAGTATCCTCGCATTACTGTTTCCCCTCCTCCTCTCCCTGTCGGGGAAGTGGTTTCTGTTATGGCAGTGGGAAGGCTACCCGCAGCGGGAGAGATCCTAATTAACAGCCTATTCATTTGTGTGGAGCGGAGGGCTCCTGCTTTCTGAGCACTTGTTTTATGGTGGCGCTAGGGAGCCCTGTCCAGGGATTTGGAGGGGGATAATTGCCTTTGCCGCAGGCTGCAGTAATCTGGTCGGCTAATTCATTATTTTAATAAGTTAGCTTCTCCTCGGGGGTGTGCTAGCTGCGCTGCGCCTCAAACCTTGGTGGTGCACCTCGTTATTGTGGCGCTCTTTTACACCGCCGCCCGCACGGGGTTAATAACTGTTATTAGCCTCTCTCCTCAGCCTGCAATTTCTCGTTTAACTGGGGCGATTCAAACGAAACCTTTGCGAGCGTCTAATAATCAACCTCTCTGGAACCAGGGGTAATCCCTATGAAGGGGTCCATATAGTGGAGAGGGGTAATGGATGCAATCACCTGAGTGCCTTTGCCTCCGCTCCTTTCATTACGGGTCCTGATGTTGTTTTTGTTGTTGACGCCGCCGTTGTTTTTACCCAATTCCTCCAAAATCATTTGAGGGAAGAAATATTTGAGTTGAGCGGGGGGAATGGATCAGAGTTATACATACAAATAAGATGATCATTAGGTTTGCGTAACTAATGGCTTCATTTAGTCCATAATCTTCCATCTCTCTAATGGGCTCTGCAGTCAGTGGGATGTGTGCATGTGTCTGTCTAGAGGCAGGTTTAATGACTCCAGTGCAGTCAGACATTTTGTGCATTGGCTGATTAAAAATCATGTCGTTTCAACAGGAAGGGAATAAAGAGAGGGCTTCATGAATAGAAGTATTTGAAAAATCCAATATTGGAGATGGTGATGGCTAGATGTTTGAAGGAACCTGCAGTTAAAATCCAATTATGAGTACAGCACAAAGTGGTTAAATGCTTTTGAATGCAACTACTGGATACATTATTTCCCCATGTGACGAAAAGAGATATCCTAATTCACTTCTGAAGAAAATACAATGTAGACAAGGCAATCCTATTATGTGTCCCCAGATATCCCTGCTTTGCATCTGCCAATGACAGAGGAAGAAAAAAACATTCAGACTGTCCTTAACAGTGAAGTTAAATACAGAGAAACTTAAAATGTTCTGCCTGGTGGAGACCATTACACTTTAAAATATGCACTTTTGGTGCATCTTGTTTACATGAGCAAATGACAAATGCATGTATGCTTTCACCACTAGCTGTATATTAAAAACAATCCATCTTGATTGTGTCCCCTGTACACTCAGGCCTCAGTCCACATGCTCTGTGTGGCTTATGTTCCATCCTGTAGTCTAGCTTGTTTAGCTGTCATCATGCTGTGACCTGCCAGCCACTGTGAAATGAGCTCCTGGATATTAAAGAGGCTATCTCTTCATCTATACTTAACCATAGTGGAGTGACACATCACATGGCCCTGGGCCCTGTAAAGGAGGGGGGCAATAACATATCGGGTAGAAAATGGTGAAATGAGCAAGGCCATAAACCGTGGTCAGTCATGACTGAAAGAACAACTTTTCCACTAATATGCATTTCTCATCCACCCAACAACAAGCCATTAAAGCACCTGAAGTATTGCACAATGTTTATCCAAGAGTGTGACAGTGTGCAAATGGCTCTGTGTGATCATTTAGCACTTTTATCTGCATCTAAAAGTTAAACCTTCGCTCAGCCACAGCCCCTTCTGCACACACTAGTGGTCTTGCTCCATAAAGTGCGCACATGATAGTAAATGACCTGGTTCACTATTAACTATTATCCACTTAATGTCCTTCCTGGCTTGCCACATGTGGAGCTTTGGCTAAGTGCTGGCCTCTGGGGCTGCCTGGGGCTCGTTCAGGGCCATGGCTTTTCAAAGCCCACGCTGCCATCTGCTAGACCAGCGGCCCTTTTCCCCTTCCCCGGCTGATGTGGCCGCAGCTGGGACAGCAGAGGCCCATGACTGTCCCACATCCAGGTTTACCACAGCTTCATGCATATGCATTCAGAGATTGCTATAGATCTCTGATAACATATGTGGAAGCTGACACACGACTAATAAATGCTCTGCTATGTGGACAATATTGCTGAATGCTAGTTGTGCACAGGGGGGAGTTTGCTTATTGATTTTTGTTTCCTCTTATGGATATATCCCATTTGACACTCCTCTGTGTGAGGCACCGCTGATCAATAAAATCAGCTGATGTTTTCTGAAGAACTGCTCGAGTGGCATAGCTCAGCCCAGCAGTCCTGCCCACCTTAAAGCCGCTCAACTTAGCATGACTGGCTTCTAATGAGTGGTCCCTCCTCTCATCACAAGATCCCGAGTCCCTCCCTCCCGCATTCATCAATTCTCATTAGGGAAAATCATCATGTGGAATACCAACTTTTGGCCAATATTCATCACTGTCAGCCCTCATCCACGGCAGCACAATGACAGACGCAGGATCTGGGAGTGCCTAAGTAGCACTGACTTAGCTCTTTTATTCCCTAATCTCACCCTCTGTGCTTGTGGCGCCCAAGCAACTCTCCGCAGTGCACACTCCCTGACAGCAATTACTTTATGCAAAAAGAGTGGAGGAGTTCAGTGAGTGGCGTGAGTGAGAATAAGCCTCCTCTGAACTCTGCAGCATTCCAATTGGACCAGCTCACTTCCCATGGGCACTAAAGGGCAGCGAGGAGAGGTGGCAGAGGACAGCTTGGTAGCACTATGGCAGGGATCTTGTTGTGACATCGCCCGTCTAGTCATCATATAACACTACTGTATAATGACTACATAATCGCATAGATTTTGTTGTGATTGTGCTCATACTGAATGGTGGTATCGTGAGAAACATTGGCATTGGGCATTTTGGGGAATACGCCTAACTACTTTCTTGTTGTGACATAGATGACTTGGGGGAAATGGCTAACCTGGCTCTGTCCAAAAATTCACAAAATCTGGCTACCAATGCCTCTAAAAACAACAAATGTTGTTTGTTTTTTTAAGGAGGTTTTACGTTTCTTGGCTGCAAGAGCTGAGGTTGCCAGGCAATCAGCAAAAAGTACAGGATATTACTAACCCTTCACGTTAGTAGGTTTGTTACACAGAACCATCTTAGAAGTTGTCCTTGGAAATTGTCAGGAAAAGGGCAGGCATTTTTTTTTTTTAAATACTGTAAAAATGGCAGACTGTTCCTTTAAATCAGGGATACATGTTTCTTCCATCCACTGGCTCCATCTACTCTTTAGGAGCTTATCTACGTCACAGACAGTTTGCCTTCGCCAGCAATGTGTTCCCCCTCCTGTAAAAATTAGCTTGCGCGTGTCATTCTCATAACGGCAGCAGGATCAATACATTCATTCCCATTTTAGCCGCTCTGCCCCTTTGCCCACCCACGCCCAAGAATAGGACAGCTTGCAAAACCCAGCCGCCATGTCAGCTAATCACAGCCCTATTGCTTCAGTCATTTGTGCCCCATCGTTGGCCCACACCGGCTGCCTGCCCAACGCAGCTACAGATTTTACCCAGAGGTCAGTAGGCTGGCCGGCCTGTCTCAGTCCAAACTCCCCTCCTGCCAGGTGGATCAGAGGGAGGCTAGTGGTTTGCTTCACCGCTGAGAAAATGAGATCACACTGCCACAATAGGGGGGCTGCCTTTGGAAGACCTTCATTCCAGGCTACAAGATAATAGCAGAAAACCATTTGCATCAAGCAAGGGGGCATTATAATAAATCAGACACCGTGATAAATTCTCCTAACGCCTGGCACTAACAGGTGTTAACTGACTGTCAATTATTGTCATTTACCTGCAGCTACCTAGCTAAAGGAGGCTTCTGTGTTGTATTATGAAAAAAGTAACTTCGTTAGCACTGTTAGCTGCTCCAGGATACACCATCTTTGAATTTAGCTCCATAAATACAAAATTGAAAAAAAAAAATCCAGAATCACCTTAAAATAGAATACAGAAATAGTAAATACTAATTAGATTAGATTTTTTGTAGGATTGCCAATTATTGGTTAGGTTATATATAGACTGCTGTTGGTGGAATGTTAGGATAAAATAAAAGTATGCATTCAGGGCTCCAGGGTGCAACTAAACATTTTCAGTAGTCAAACTGGTTTTAAACAGTTGAGGTTATCGCAATTTCTTGTTGCGTGTGCTGTGATCTAAATGAAGAACAACATTTATTTCCTTTTCCTGTGAACAATCATTGTCATCATGTGTTTAGCAAAGTCCATTCAAATATATATATTAAATTATGTGCTGGTGCAGTTGCAACCAGAAAAGTTAGTCTGGACCCCTGCTTTTTTTTTCAGCCAATGTTGGTTCCATAACTATAATGTGCCTCTGAGACTGGTGTAATTTTACTGTTTGTTACTGCTGCATCAGTAATTAATGCAACAACATGCAGCCTCTGTTAAAAGAGAGACAGACAGGCAAACAGGCAGACAGATAGATGGATGGAAAATCTTTCATGAAAACTCTCTCTCTCACACACACACACACACACACACACACACACACTAGAGGATGGTGATAGCATTGGGAAACCTTGGAGGGCAACATATGATGGCCTGAGGCGGTGTCTCAGTGGTTGAGGCATGAGTCACTTCCCTCAGGGCTGCCAGTGAAAACATAAACAAACAGAATTCCTCCTCTGCAGGGGAGCATTTGAGGAAACTCGTTTGGTATAACATTTTGACATGGACATTGTGTACAGTAATACAGCGGTGAACAAACTGTTCGGTGACCTTACACACGGAAATACAGATAAATGCACCATGCAGATACTGCACACACATAGTGGTGTTTTTTCACGATCTCATATGCATCTCAGGGAAACCACTGTTTCCGAATCATACTGTAGATGCACTTATGCCTGGCCTGATCTCTCAGAAATATAGAGCACCTGAACTTTTTCTTGGTGTGATAGATGGATGGCAGAATGTCCCTGAGGGAGCGGTGATTAAACAGGAAGTAGAGAGAGTCACAGAGCGGGGCAGGAGCTAGCTGACCCCTCCTTCTCAGCAGCTCACTGATGTGCTGCTACAGAGACTAGAAGTGCGAGAGGAGGGAAAGAATGAAAGGGAGCCATAGATTATCAATAAAGTCAATATGGCATTGTGTTACACGTGCCCTCTGACCTAAGCAGGGTTACTAGCTCTGACATCCTTATTGGGATAGGACTACTGGAGGAAACAGTCATAAGTCATCTGTATTCGACAATCAGATGTTGTGTGCTTATCAGGTTTTCTTTTTTTTTCATTTAGCAATGTTTAGATTAGAGAGATTGAGCTCAATAGCCAATCTTAGCACTGAACTGTATCATGTAATGATCAGCAGAGCATCCTTTCTTGTTTAAAATATGATAAAATGGACGAATTAATGTATTTTTTTTTCAGTACTTGATTCTTGTTTTACTTCCGAACATATTTCATCTGACGTCTCATTTATGTGAAATTCTCACATTACTATGCAAATTATTCAAAAATGATCTCGCAGTCACGTTATCAAAGCATTATCACTTCATACCTAATTAGAATTCTGGTCACAGTCAATGAAAAGCTTGTTTCAACATATACCATATCACCACTGCTTCTATACAGTAATGCCGCTGAGCTGAAATCTGTGTTAGACTGGCTACTTTAATTCATCTCCAGCATTCCCGTGTTTAATTTTTAGCCTTGGCTGCCCATGGGGACTTTAACCCTTTCTGCTGTCTCATTTTAATCGGATGCTTTTTTGTTAAATGTTTAACTTAAATTGGGAGCCTCATAAATATTCCAAATCACTCGTCCTGTGTTTGATGAGGAAATGAGCCTCGTACCCGTCGTGATTCCCCAGGCAGGCGGGCGGGGAGGAGAAAAAAAAGAAAGCCTACAACTTAACTCTTGGAACTAGACCTGTGCGCCGCTCTGACAGCCTACATTAGCAAGCAGCAAATTGTTTTAACAATGTGAGGGCCGCCTTTGTGTCGAGATAATGATGATATCTCTTTTCTGTGGCGCTACATGCTACTGAGGTAATCATAAAGGTCTCTACTGTCATCACTGCCTGAGAGCACCTTTTTAACAGCTTGTGCTGAATATGAATCGCACCGCTCTATCATAGACTTTACATGTTGCAAGGCGCATTTTGATATCTGTTGAAGTGAATTATATTCGTGTAATTTTCTAAGATTAACACCAGTGACAGCCAAGCACACACAGTTAATATCGCAGCTCCCGAGCAAAGTTCAAGCACGCCTGACCTCTGAGGTAGTAGATAGGCCTGTTTCAGAGTTTCTCTGTTTCTGTCCGTCTTTGCCTCCTGTGGCTCCATGGTCATTAATCTTCCACACAGGTGCTGAGGACTCCTGACCCTCTGCTCCACTTCCTCCATTAGCACCATGACAGCTCCACTGTAAGGTTCATATACCCAACCGTATTTCCATCCCTCTTTTCCCAAACCCCTTCAATTGGCCGGGGAACTTAAATCCACAGCGTCCCCTTCACTCCTCAAAAAGTTCAATTACACTTGTTTTCGGTGTGGCTTTATCATGTAGTCGCAGCATTAAAACATATGTGCACTTTGGTGTACAATTTATAGTTTAAAAGCCTTGTAAATGCAACTCAGATATGATATAGGAAGACAATTTGTATTCGACTTAATTTAGCCTGTTTGTATATAAAAGCCGCTATAAGAAAGACTTTAAGGTTTTGTTGATTCTGGCGGCCCCTGTGGACAAAAGTGGTATGAGCAGCAGCGGTGCCTGTCTTGAAAATCTTGATCTGGCTAGCGCATGCATGTATTTAAAAGTGAGTGAAAGAAAGACACAATTAATTTTTGATACCATTTGTTTTTTTAAACCACAGCTGTTTGCAGGATGCATTTCCATGTGGTAATGCATCTATTTGTTGTGATCAATAACAGTAATATGAAGATGGTGGAGCAAAGTAAACTTTGTATTACAGCCGTACCACCAGACTACAGCACAGTTTCATCCTCTAGACCTCTCAGACCTCTTTTAGAAATATTCTTTTGGCAGATTTGGCTGATGTAAAAGAAAAAGTGCTTTCAACCTCCCGAGGAGCGGAACAACTAATAAGAGCTAGATGTCCTAATGCAGGTGCATCCAGTGGCAGATAAGAATTCATGTTTTTTACTTTTTGCTTTATCTGTTTATAAACATAACACTCCTTTTAGATGTGTGCCTGTGATATGGCTGTACATTTTTGTAAAGCCCAGGCCCTCACATGTTTTGCTGTTATTGGCTGAGGGCTACACACCCACGTCTAAAGGCTGACGCCAGGAAATGTCCCGAGAACAAAGAAATATGAAGGTACAGACAGAAGGCGATACAGATGATATAGTCATGGCATGTGCTTCATAAGTGATGACTGAGATTACTGAGATTACTGAGTTCACACATGTTTATTTTTTTGAAAATCCAACTGAGTCAGCCTTTAAGTAAAAGTAGATATTGCAAAATATCACAGCAAGAAAAAGTCCTGCATATAGAATTTTACTTGAAAGATGTATTCAGCTAGATTTACATTGTACATGAAAAAATGTACAGTTACATTATCATTATACATTATACAATTTCATCGTAAGTACGAGGCAATTACCAAGTACGATATCTGACATTTGTTAGAAATGAATGCCTAGGAGTGGAGGTATAAAGTAGCATAACATGTAGATCAAGTACAAGTAACAAGAATAAATGGCAAAGATAACCAGAAGAAATCCATCACACACAGTCCTGATACACAGTACTAGCTGCAGTGTAATGATAATGTGACAAGACCATGACAAGGATTCTCACCTCGAAAACAATATCCCAGCTCTCTTGTTTTCATCAGCCAGTCTCTGGATACATCCCAGTCAGAGTTGTGAATCTGCGCCGTGTTCTGAGGTCGCGACCCCCCCAATGCAACAGCTGTATAGACATTTACACATTCTCACATCACACACAGACACATAGCCCCACACTAACACATGCAGGCAGTTGTTTTAACATATGCAGCATCTCTGTGCATCTTCTCACTGGCCACCATACGCCCAGGCCCAAGGCAAAGGAAAACACAAATGTCAGTCAGGATGGGGAAAGGTTACGGGGAAGCTAAGAGCTCGATACTGTTAATTTGCTCCCCGGGGTCCCAGGAGTCAACCAGCAGAGTGAACCGACTCCACCAGCTCATGAGATATATCCAAAATACCAGCTCCTCTGGCAGCCTGCAGCCATCATTGATAAAGAAATTTAACAAAGAGCATCTGCATGACATGGATAGTCAGACTGTGGAGCGCTAAGTTACCTGCAACCTTTTCCTTTGTGATTATTCAACAAATTCAACTGCTTGGTTGAATATAAAAATATTCTGAAAGTATGCAAACTTTTTCTGTTTCCCAAAAGAAACTCCAATCTCCTGTAAAGCAGTTTAATTATAATTATCCATGAACAACGCTGGTAAAGGAAAAGTTATGTTTGTTTTTCAATTGAAATAATGCCATCAAGAGCATGACTGGAGGTTTTCTTTTGGCCGTCACGAGTTAGACTCATGGCTCTTCAGGTGATAGTATAAGAAAAAGAAAAAGAAACTGCTACATTTCAGGCAATGAAAATGTTAAGTCACAGCATCCTGGAGCCCTGGCTAAGCTATCACAGTGCTACTTAGTAAGTGACGATCAGCTGGAAACTTGACGCACAGCTGTATTTTTAACAGTGTCATCTTACCACGTGCTTCAATGGAAATTTGACCTTAGTAACAAGGAGTTTTGTACTGAGTTGTTCAATTTGCTTAAATGTGTCGCTGACCCACACATAGTGTAGTATCTTCATTTTACATGCCATAACAAAACTGTCAAATGTTTTGGAATCCTTAAACTTTATTTAATTCTAGTTTATCTAATTTTTTTTTAAAAGATTTTCAATGTGGTCTCAGACATTTGGAGCCCACTGTATATATATTTATTAGTGGATGTGCTTAAAGTTACAAAAGTCAGTTGCTGTTTATGGATATTGGCTATTAGTGCAGAAACAAACAATATCTGTGTGTTGTATACAAGTGTGCACTGCTTGGAAGTGGAGGGTTCTGTTTCCAATAAATAAATGATGTCCTTACCCATTGGTGCATAAACCTGCGTACTCACCGATACATTCCAACATTTCAGGCATTTCCAATAGTATTATCGGTATCGGAACAACCCTAGTTTATAGTACAGCTTGACTACAAAATAACGTACGATTGTGATTGTCCTACACACTGTTAAATACACAAATTTTCAGACAATGTACCGCACAAAAGTTTAAAGGATATATTGTGTGAGGCAGTCATATGAATGCCATGCTGAGTGTCCTTTTAATGGTAGATGCGGTGTAAACCTGGTGTGTGAGGTGTGTGTATATTGCTGGTGGTCCCATCCAGACGGTGTGTCTGACTTTCAACACGTCTCTCCTCCCCATCTCACTGAGGTCACCTCGTTGGTATCGCAAGCGCAGCAGTCACATTGTGCTTCAATGCAGACAGATTGCTTATAATAACCGTTAGAGACCTTTCATTTTTCCCTGTCAGCGATTTGCAGGATAATTTTGGCACCCTTTAAGGATTCAACTCCCCTAATAAGAGGATAAAAATAAACAAGCTAGTTGTTGAGGCACTATATCGGGATGGCATAATCCCATTTACAAGTCTGAACGCACTCTGGCCAATAAAATCAAACCCCAGCAACATTGTTATATGTGGCAATTTTCACCATTTCTAAAACAAGAAATGACTGAGTGCTAGGCTTTTAGACTGCCAGGATTTACTAAATGGATGAAACGTCACTTTCCAAATTTCATTACTAAAGACCTACAGCGAAAAATGCTCAGTCAATTCATGTACCATAACAAATATTAGGTACATTTATTTTTGGTTCAGCTATTGACCACTCTTGGCAACAGATTACATTATAAGTCTATTTTAATTTACGATATAGCTGTTTAAAAACGAGTTTCAAATTCTGCAGAAGTGGAGCGTATTGATTCCTACAGTGAGGCGCAGACGTGCTGGAGCTTTACTGTCAGCCCGATCCATCCGTAGTGTCGCAACTCATCTGACGACAGCCCGACAACCACATCACATACCTATACAGTCTGCGGGTACACCTCATTTGTTCTGTTCTTTTCATTTTCATTAAAAGCAGAATGAAAATGTGGTTTGGCTATAAAAAGTAGATACTCAGAAGACATTAAGCAGAGCTATGAGATTAGGTGAATTAATCAAGTGCTGGAAGTTTGAGAAGAGACTGTTACAAAAAGGTGATGTATGACAACAGAATACAAAGTATTGTAGGGTGAGATAGAATGAGTCGGGAGAATTAATCAACAGAGGCTGAAGGACAGAGGTTGAAGGAGTAAACTAATGTCGGTTCTGCCTTGAGTGAGATGGACATTTAAAAACATAGCCAGAGATCAATACTCACAAGGCTATCTCTGTTGATAAGATCTATCCATTACTGTCTTCAAAGTTGAACATTTAATGCTGCTTTTTGATTAAAGTAACTCATTGCTCAATCAAATATATCTACATCTACTGGCAAGGAAAACGCTCCTGTGCCGTTTGTGAAATTCTGGGCCTACGTTTAAAGCAACAGTATGTAACTTTTTTGCTTTTAAAAATAACAGCTTCAAAATCATGTTGACGGTACAGTGTCTTGTAACAGGGTGAATGGTCTGTCTCTCTGTCTCACATCTGAGGGTGTATGAAAGAAATCTTCATAGTTGAAAAAATAACTAACAAGACTCCAGTTTCAATCACATACATGAGACAACATGAAACAACCTTTATTATAAACTTCTGTCATGTGAAAAAGAAATCTTTAAAAAAGCCATAAAAGCTTTAAAAGCCTTTTTAGCTCGCTATACACCTACCTACACATCGAAAGCAGTCAACAAGGCAAATATGGGGCGATACCGATATTAAGGCGATGTATCGGTGCATCTCTCGAAAATGTCCTACATGTAGTAGGATATGAGTTACTATATGTGAAGGAAACCTATAAACGTAAAATTGACTTCATTCAGACGTACCCAGACTGGCAAAAAAATAAATAAATAATGGAAACGTGTGACATTAATTCCAGGCCTCTATTTATCCCACTTCTTATACTCTCTTTATGTATCTAATATTTGTAATTTACCACCGTCCAGGAAAAGTGACACAAGAAGCCATAAATTCCCTTCTAATTCCAAATAATTCCGATTACATGGACGAGTAGTTTTCAATCAGAAAGATAATCTGGATGATAGATGGTGGGATAATTGGCTGTCTCTGCCACGTAAATATTGTGTCGTTCTATTAATCTTGCCGAATGAAGTGTCAAGCTGTCACTCATTCGTCAAACTGAATTAGGAAATATAACGAATAAATAAATGCAAGCGGGTGGCAGTGGCTGCGTGTGTGTGTGTTTTTTGTGTGTGAGAGACAGAGAGAGAGAGATAAGATGAGATGAGAGCAGGCAGCTGCAGTGGCCCTGAGTCAAAGGAATCGGAGAGATGAGTGCGGTGGGCGCCTGTGCTCTAGTGTGTTTGTGTTTAAAAGTACGTGAAAGATTGGCGAGAGAGAAAAGAGTGAAACATAGAAATGTGATGTATATAGTGACAGAGGACAGAGGACAAACAGTACTCCCAGTTCCCCTGAAATCAACTGGAGTATTACACCTCTTAAAACATCACTGTGAAACAATACACTGCGCATCATCTTGCCAAAGGCATTTTTATCAGGACGGATACCCTCAAAATTACATTGTCTTTTCCGTCCCAGGGTCCGTATCTGTCACATGTCAAAGGCAGCTCCATTCGCTGAATATTTTACCCAACTGTCAAGTGAGGAGCTGAGATTGTTTTTAGCCTCAGAGGGAGAAAGGCCATTTGTTTAAATAGCTCACAAGGATATTCACAATGCATTCTGGTAAGGTGTAATAAATGTTTACCAGATAACAGAGCAGAATGTACCAGAGAGCAAATTGGGAATTTGCGGCGTTTTATAATTAATATGTAAGAGATCAGTCAAGAGGTGATAAATATCTTATCTACCCTTTAACCTGTAGGACAGGAAGATAAAAAAAAAAATCAAGCAGTGACATCCTCTTAATTTAATTTATAAAGATCATAATTAACGACCTGCAGGCTGCAGGAGACCCCATTTCAGACTGGTGACAGAAAGGGCCTCAGCCATGAGAATAAGAATGAAGTTTTCATTGAATTCTGAATTAAATCTCAAATATCAGTAATTTCACAGAAAAGGTCAGCTCTAATAGAGTTCCTCCCTGCTTTTTAATATCTCATATTTCTCTTGAAGGAGTCACCTGGCGGTGACGTGGGCTCGCTAATTGTGGCCGGTTAATTAATGAAACCATCAGGTGTTTGCAAAGGCAAACAAAGAGCCGCGCTCTCCTAAATCATCAGTGCCCTTCGACATGGTTATTATCCAGCGGCAGGTGAACCCGAGCCTTGACGCATGACAGATTAGATCTTCTCAGAGGATGGGCCGTCCATTTATCTGCCTGATAAACTCAGAGCCTCTCTCCATTTTCAATCATCAGAAAGGAAATGAGATTAACAATCTAATGATGCCAGCACCCCCCCACC
>OMLP01028187.1:0-21768 GCA_900302685.1 Spondyliosoma cantharus
CCTCATCCATCCATCCTTTCTGTCACCCGTTGCACTGCCCACTCCTCACTCGGTTTACGATTATTTCTGTTTTTTAGCATCAACGTGATTAGATAACTTATAGCCATTTGCAACCAAGCCATTCGGAGCTGTTGTGTAAGTGCTGATACAAGTTTTTTTGTTGTTTTTTTTCTTTTCAAACAGTGTTTTTTTTTTTTAGATCTTCCTGCTGTCGGGAAGAGAGTGTTGTTTTCATCTCTTCGAGCTGTATGAACGACTGTCTGGTGTCGAGAGGACTTTTATCTTGCTGTATAGTACAACTGAGAAAGTAGAAACATTTCCGACTCATCTCCAGAGTATTCACATCATCACATCACAAAGACTTCATAGGAACGTACCTTGATAATCAAGTATAGCCACTGTATCCCTGTATATGAAATGCCAATTACAAAGTCCCTTTCTACATATAAATAGCCTACATTGTGATCCTGAACCATATTTAGGGAATTATAGATAGATCTTTGTGTTGTGGTCCGCGTGGCCACAACCCAGTCTTGTGCCGTCTGTCCGTCTGTCTGTCTGTCTGCATGTGCGTCTGTCTGTATGTCTGCCCGTCTTCCTGTTTACTCACCTCTCCACTGCAATAGCCGACATTTGTGGGTAAGCCCTCCGGGACCGTAGAGAAGTCGCAATCGCTCCACCTCGCAAGGGTGCTGCGTATCGATGGTGGCTGAGGCGACACACACACACGCACACATATAGAAGGTACAGTGTAGAAACTGCTTTTAAGGCGGAGAGGCACTGGGAAAGCGTTGCAAAAATTACAAACAAGTTCACTGTAACTATGTACTGTATATCTTAACGTGATCTGTATATCTATCTGGGTCTCAAAGATTGTTTGTTAGTTTTCTCTCTTCTTCAGCCTGTCGATCTGATTGTCTGCCAATCTATTACTCTTCAATGTATATATATACACTATCTACCATATTTACTTAATTCACACTGTATTTTTGTCACAAAACACAATGTCTGTGCACTGTAAAGAAATAATTTAAGCAAAGATTTACAGGAAATTATCTTATTCAAAGCTATGTTTACACAGTCTTAAAAGGAACCCGCATTTGAAAGAACAACTTGTAACATCTCTTCAGGGTGCCTTAAGACCTGATTAAATAAATTGTGGAATAAAAGTGATTTTGAAGAAAAAAAAAAAAAGAGAGAGAGATTTTCTCACGCCTGATTTCTTCATTTGAGCTGCAGATTTCTGTCGGTGGTGGGAGGGATACAATGGCAAGTGCTGGATGTATTATGCAGAAATAACTGCCTCTGTGACTATTTCATATACAGTTCAGGGCTGCAACTAAAGATTATTTTCATGAATCAATCAGGTGTTCGGTCTATACAATACCCGAAAATAGGGAAAAATGTCAATCAGCGTTTCCTGAAGCCCAACATGACGTCCGTAATTGTCTTGTTTTGTCCACCGCCCAGATATATTCAGTTTACTGTCACAGAGGAGTGAAGAAACCAAAATGTATTCACATTTAAGAAGCTGGAATTACAGAATCTTTAACTAAAAATTAATCAAACTGATCAATCGATTATCAAAATAGTAATTTAATAGGGGACAACTGAACCGCCCTAATGCAGTGAGATCATTTAGCCCTGTGTTTCCCAACCTGGTGGTGAGGCTCCCTCTCAGGGGGTCATAAGATGAATAATGGGAGAGGAACGAAAAAAAAACACAGTTCTGATACACCAATGTGACATCATTGTTTTTGGACTTTTTTTTTTATATATTTGCTTTGTTGTGAAATATTGTACACTTTTACCTATTTAACCTCAAAGTGTTGGCATTCGATCACATTCTCACCATCGCTAGCAAGAATCTGCATCCACACGAGGGAGCCAGAAACAAGACGGGCAGAGCCGAGAGTGAGTGGGTGGCTCCAACACTTTCAGGGGATACTGAGGAGGTGAATTAGGTTTTTACATCTCTTTTTTCCTGACTGTACAAATTCATGTCCACAACTCTAGATTTTTAAAACATACCACTGGATTCCACAATATCAGGCGATGGGAAATAAGCTCAAACGGTGCATGTTGAGGTTTTTTTTCCCTTCTCACGTCCACCTCTATATAAGGTCATATCCAGTAAATGTGTATCACATTGAATTGTGCAAAAATATGTACAACCAAATAGGAAATAACACTTATCAGCTCAACCCTTCTTTCTATTTCTAATTATTTCAAACCAGCCAACCTGTTTAAGCCTTTAGCATAATGGTTGATGGATCTTCCCTTTCTGTCAAGCAAAAATGTGTTAAAATCAACAAAATCGTACATGGCTTTTAAAACAGTTGAATTCAAGCACCTTTAAAGCTTCCATGGTACCTTATGCAGGATATTTACATACTCACAAAGCCTTTATCATCACATTTAAAGGTGCACTGTGTCGTTTTGAGGAAGAAATTTTTATCAGAAGAGAAAGATCTTCATTGACAAACTGAATAAACAAACTGACCTTAAAGGACGACACACTTTCATACCGTTTTACTTTGTTTATATGTTGCAGACCCCGCCACCTTTCTAGCTTAAAACAGTGTTCTGAGGACCTTATCTTCCTCTGAGAACAGCTTGTTTACTCAGTTATGGAAAAAAATTAATATTTCTGAGTTTGTATTATGTCCTCATTAATAATGTAATTATTAAAATTAATTGAATTGAACTCTTTCTAAATGGAAATGCGAAATAATAAAGTTTACAAGCCAAGTTGTCTCAGCTGTCAGACCACTGGTATACTTGCCAAGTCTGTATTCAGAGGTCAAACGTAGAAATTCTACAGTGTAGAAAACATCTGTTATAAGCAAAAGTCTTGCTCTCACATTTTTACTAGAGTCAAAAATAAGAAAACAGTATTAGCATCAAAATATACTTAAAGCATCAAATGTAAAAGTACTCATTATGCAGAATAGCCTGTTTTAGAATAATGTATATGTTGTTGGATTATAAGTATTGACGCATTAATCTGATCATCACTCTAATGCTGTTGAAGATGGTTTACATATCTTATTTAGTTTATCTGCTGCTCATGGACGAATAAAGTTTTATCTTTAACCATAATATTACATCATAATCAGTGGAGTGTATTTTGTGTATTACTAGAATGACTAAATCTGCAAAGTAACTGGTAATTTAAGTTGTTAAATAAATGTAACGGAGGCGTAAAAGTAAAGTACAAGTACCGCAAAAATTGTACTTAGTTACTTTCAGCTACTAGCTTAATTTCTTATTAATTTGATGTTTTCTGAAACTCACTACAACCTCACCGCTGAGTGAATGGTTGCACCTGTAACTACGCCCACAGAGACTGCCTCGGCTGTAGAAGTCAGAACACATCAGGTCAGTGTTAAAAGAAGCCTGAGCACACCTGTCTGCTCTAATTTCACACCAGCTCACCCATTCGGCTCCCACAGGGCCCCACAGCGGCAGCAGCTCTGTCCTTCACTGTCAGCAGCAGTGTGTACCCAGGTCCTGCTATGTGAGATAATCTCTCAGGATTTAGCTGCAGCATGAATCCACCTAAGAGTCTCCTAAACTCTTACCATCCTTGAGTTAGAACGCTGTATACAAGCTGGAGACTAAAGAAATCCGCAAATGGATATTTTTACCTGAAGGAAATAAACAGGGAAATGTTATAAATGTTGGGATGACTTAGAGCTGAATGTCTGAGCTGGAAATATCTCTCATACATTTTTCAAAATATTTTTATTTTATCTGTTTAAAAGATTTGAAGTATTTTAATCAAAAACAAATCAAACATTAAAACACAATGAAAAATCAGCAATGTAGCTGCTGTTTTCTGCCCAGAGCATCACTTGGCAGCAACATTGAGATGCCTCAGAACCTGAGGGGATTTTAAGCTGATTTAAGCAAAGAAGGCGCAAGGATAGCACTGGTTATCGCCTTATGAGCTAAGAATTGAACTTGCCAATTGGCGGCGGCCTGGAGCACAGCCTGGCTGCAGTCAGCACCCTGAAGGGGATTAATGCAGCTGATATTTTTAGGTTTTACTCCAGAGTCCACAGCAGCACTTTCTCTGTGGTTATATATAGCCAAGAGAACATAAGTAACATGGTGCAATTTATGGTGTTCTCTGACGTTGGCGGTAGCTGCTCTTAAAGACTCAAGGCTGCATCTAATCCACTGACGCAAACACATGAATATTCATCATCACAGAACAGACACACATTTTAAAAGACATATATTTTAATTTACTCAAATGATTCAAGAGTCAATGAAGTTTCTGCTTTACATCTCTAATATAGCAATTCCTCTCATATTATATTTACAAGTACATGTATGATATATATTCATATCATATTAACATTAACCGTAAAAACTCATCTCTGCCCAACATCTGTAAATAAATACCCTGAGACAAGTAAACAAGAATAACAAGGATTTTCTTTTGACCTAACCCGAGTCTCTATACTCATCTTAACAACCACAACAGTGGAGTCTTCTTCAAAAATCAGTTTGAGTTATTTACACTCACCTCAAACTAAGAAAAGAGCCCTGAAGTATCACTGTGTTCAGGGCCGTGTACAGGGCAACCTGCACATTCCTGGTACAGGAATTTATTGCCCAACCCCTCTAAATGTTCCTGCTTCTTATGCAGCAATTAACTGCACTCATCTCTCTCCCAGCATCCCAGGGCTACAGAGTCTCCATCCTCACTAAGTTGAGCCTCATAGCACCAACAGTAGAGGGACTCAGTGAAGAAGTGTTCTGTATTCTTCATTGTCTTTCAAATATATTCTAAGTTTAAATTAATTACATATTTGCTTTTCTCTCTGTGCATAGATATAGATCAATTTCTTTATATACAATAAATACAATTGCAACAAATGCCTTTTATAGTTTATATAAAACTACAATATGTAGAATGTAATGCAGTGATCAGCCTTAATTATTAGGGTTTAGGATCACAGCATAACATTTAAAGACTAGAACTACTCTGCTGCATGTGCTTACAAAGCACCCTTCATTGTAGAAATAGTATGACCTTATGATGGCATCAGTAAAGGGCATAAGATGGTGGGGGAGTGCTATAAAATGTGGTGCACAGTCCACTACAAGATACTCAAAGTGAACAATTTCAAGGTCTAGAAGACATTCTTTCCAACTGGTTCCATCTATTGCAAATACTTTTTTGATTGGATTTAGACATTTTCTTCATAAAATAGTCGTGTTCCTGGCACCCAGGCCTTTAACTCACTATTCTAAAAAATTTATGTTTAACATGGTTGCATGTCTACATCATATGATACGTCTGTTTGCAAGGGAACATGTGAACCCGAGAAATGATGCTCAAAATACATCACCACATCCTCCACAACCTTGCCTCGAAAGCAATACACCTCTAAACCGTGACCATCCTTACATGGGAGGGATGGTACTTCTCTCTCACCAAGGATGTTCATGCTGCCCTCTTTCGTAAAACATGACTCATCTTTTACATCAACGTTAATGTGTGTCTGACTGAAAAAACAAACAAATTATTGAGTGTTATTACTGGTATATGATATCAAACATGTGGCGTCTCACAGCAATATACATGTGCCGGACTTCTTTTCATCATCGGGATCTCCTCCACCCTCTTTCCTGTTGGGATCATTGAGCTCGTCAAACAGTCCAGTTTCCACCATCTCTTGCTGCCACGGGATAGCCACGGCGCCTGTGCTAAACTCCTTGAAGAATTTGTCGTCCTTGGCATCAAACTCGATGCCCTTGATCTCGGAGAACTCAGCGATGTCGCCGGTGTCCCTGGCATAGACAACATTGGGCTTGGGCACCCAAGGAGGATCCACCAGCCCGGCCTCTAGACGGGGGAAGTTGATGGTCTTGAACCACTCATGCTTCCTGGGATCCTCCATGTTGTTCCTGATGATGAGGTAAAAATATACTTCTCCATCAGTGTTTCAAAACTAAAATGTCAGACTAGTTAATTATGAACACAGTTTTTTAATGCACAAAAATATCAACCAAATTTACATTTTTTAAATGTTTTTTAAAGTACCTGTGGTAATTATAAACAAATAAATACTCTTCCAAAAACTATTTAACAAATTAACAACTCATTGCATAAATTCAGATTTACTGCATCACTGTGCAACCATTTCACAGCAGCTTACTTATAGCTCGAAAGGGAAGAAGAACCTCTTACTTCATGCCCAGGCGCTCCTCTATTTTTTTCTTGAGGAACTGCTGGATGATGTCCTTGGTGGCAGCATCGAAGCACTTGTGCTCCCACTTGGGCTCCTCGTTGAGAATACGGCGCTGTACCTCCTCCTTCTCTACCTTCTCCTTCTTGCTATCGGGGCCTTTAAAAGGTGTGTATCCTGCCACCATCTCATAGATACTGCAGCCCAGGGCCCACCAGTCCACCGACGTCCTGTATGGAGTTTTGCTCAGGAGCTCAGGGGCCATGTATGCTCCAGTACCAGCCTGGAGGAGAGAGAGAAAAAGAAGGAGGAAGACTGAAAATAAGGTTCTACTAATCATTTAATTGTACATGTTCAAGTCATGGTGTGTTTTATATGTTTAGAACCTTTAAGATTTCTGCTGTGTCAGCATTGATTTCTATAGATGGAAGCAATGCAGTCAATGGACATTAACAGACTTGTGTTAGTTCAGCAACATGGCACAGAGAATAGAAAGCTGGTCTTGTGGAAGGTCAGACTAGTGAAGAACAACTTTAATTGATGTCAAGTGACACTGACATTGAAGTGTTACACAGATCAGTTGCCTTGGCCACTAAAAGCTTTCATCTACTCATCGCTATCTTCTTTCTGTGTCCCTCTGCGCAACTTTGACCTTTTCATCTCTTGCTCGATCTCTCCCCGCTCCTCTGCTCTGTGACCTCACCTGCAGCCTCAGACCAGAAGCTTAATCCTAATGCTAAGCCTACTACCTGTCAAGACTCGTGTGCGTCTACACACTGACAGAGTTGTCCAGCCTCTTATATAAAGACTGGCCATTTCTGGATGCTACAGTCTCTACAGCAAAAATATGTAACATCCAGACTGCGCATTGACATGCCTCTGATGCATAACTAATGCATGCACACCTCATACTGGTGTAGAGCTTACACTTCGCTACTACGAATTCCTGAAGAAACCCTGTTGCAAAAATCTTTTTTTGGAGGTCCTTATGAGTTCTGTTGGATGTACTGTCCTTTCATAGCCACTTCATATGTTCACAGAATTCCTATTAATATTCTGCACTGACTACAGTATCAGACACCACATCACTTTACAAACTTTCCACTACTGGAAAAATAATAAAAATATGTGTTGATTTTTTTCCTTTTTGCATGCATTCAAATCTGTCCTTTACAAGTGCGACAAGACTTAGCCACAGATGTACCTATATAGTCTCTTCTGACTGATTAAGTACAACTCCATTCACCAAACTTAGGCATGTTTGCATGCAATACCTTTTTGTCCTAATACTCCCATGTCACCTAGAGTGCAACTCCATTAAACCCTGCATTATTTTCAAATTCCCCTGGAGAGTTTTTGTAACGATATTCTGTCCACCTGACATGTGTATCTGTTGGTAATCATTTTAACTTAACTTGCACACTCAGCAAAAAGGAGCAAAAATCAATAAGGCTACAAAGATAATCCTATATCATGCAGGGATCAGATCTTAAAAACATTTTTCAGCCAACTTGTTTGCAAACTAACATGTCTAAACATATTCAACATAGGTTTTTACCTGGATCTGTCAGTCTAATCAGGGACAGACTTGTGTAATGCCCACTAAGAGGATTAGGGGACCAAAGCCAGCCTTGCCTGGAGGAGGTTAGCCCAGTCATTCTGGCTGGCTGAGGAGCATCAGAGTACTGGATAATGAGCTTATTGGACTTTCACAGAACCAAGAGCTTACTCTTTGCTGCTGCAAGTAAGTCCTGAAGAAAGCCTGAAGAGAAACCCTCACAAAATAGTTCATATTTTTAGGCCAGATTAGGGCAGGTGAGGTTTAATATACAGGAGGTATTCAAAAAATGTTTGAAAATAATTTTCTGCACACTGGCTCATTCTTCGAGTCTTTTAAGATTAATCTTATTAAGCTGTGGTCCTGCCCAATCTGTGAAATATCAGTCGTTTATATAATCACCATTTGTCAAAAAGTGACCAAAATGGACTGATCTAACAGGCTATCATGATGTTCTGTCACTGACAACCTTTTGTTTTGCATATTTTTGAGGTGTCTGAGGTCTTAATTTCTACACAAGAGCCCCCTGTGCTGCCATTATGGTATAACATCAAGCTGAACTCATTGATGACATGATATCTGTGTTACTCTTTCACAGATCACAGCCTACAGGCCTCATGAAGTGTGCTGCAGGCAACTCTCTAGCCTCCACCAAAATAACTAAATATCTGCAACCAAGCTCCTTCTTACATACATTGACTGCTAATGCTACAAGCACTGAACCTCCAAGGTCTTGAACCTAGCCCCTACACCAAACGTTAGCCTATAAATGGCTAGGCTATAATCTGACTGCTCAAGGATCAAATGAGTTATACAATGGATTCAGAGACTGTCATTGCACAGATCTTTAAGCAATCCAGTAATCCCTGTCCGGATTTAAAGTAAAAACCTGACCAAGATTGACAGCCTATCCAAAAGCCGGAGTCCAATTTCGAGCTTCATCCTCATCCCCAGATAAGTGAGCACGGCCATGGTGAAGATGTAGATGTGGTATCACCTGGCAGCCAGTGCTCTCTGTTTCTTAGTATTTCTGTTCTGTTGCAGTTTGTTTGTGTGGTCTAAAACTTAGTCCAACCATGCAGATGATGACTTCTAATCTTGTTGATGTAAAGATGGGCTACACATAACAGCCTGGCTGCCATTTGGCGTATGCAACTTCCAAGTCTTTGAATAATAGATGGCATGGCCTTTTACGGTAGATATCTTTTACCATGATGTAAAATCTTATTATGATTCCCATTATCATTGCTGACATCATCCAGAAAGGTCTGCCTCTGTTAACAGCATCCTAATGGCTTTGAGAGTGCAACTTTGTGCACTTCTTTATTGTGTAACTGTTTTATTGTGTTGCAGGATGGGTGTTTGCAATTTCAACTAGAAAGTCCCTGT
The DNA here is from genome assembly GCA_900302685.1 of Spondyliosoma cantharus. Lineage (NCBI taxonomy): Eukaryota > Metazoa > Chordata > Actinopteri > Spariformes > Sparidae > Spondyliosoma > Spondyliosoma cantharus. Next base: position 9,154 of record OMLP01028187.1, read on the forward strand.
TCAAGTGTGTACATCGACTCACCATCTGGGTGACGGTCTTTCCTGGTACAATCTCTATGGCCAGACCCAAATCTGAAAGTCGGCACTGGCCTTGGCTATCCAGCAACACATTCTCTGGCTTCATGTCACGGTATACGATATCCATCTCGTGCAGATGCAGAATGCCGGTGGTGATCTGCGCTGTGTAATGGATGATGCGCTTCATCTCAATGCCCTTGTCGTTTCCCTTGCCGTCATAGCCTATGTTGTAAATGTGGAACTTGAGGTCTCCTCCATTCATCAGGGTCATGACAAGGCACAGATGGGTCTTGGTGTCATAAGCGTAGGACAAGTTGACCAGGAACAGACTGTTAACCTTCTCCAAGATCTGCTTCTCCAACAGGGCCATTTTCTCACCACCCTTCTTCTTCAGTCGCTTTTTACACAGCTTCTTGCAGGCATACATCTGGCCGGTGTTCTTCACCTGAACAGCGCATACCTGGAGAAACACAGATGATTTGTTAAAAATGAGGACTTTAAATGTCCACACAGTGGATTCTATGTTCAGAATAGAATAGAATCACAAATAATTCCTCTTTTACACAAGCCATGGGGGATTTGTTTTGCTTTGTCTCATTTTACAACTTATCTTCAATACAATACTGATATAGAATCACTGGTGGGACTGAAGACAAGAAATTTGTTTCAAGAAGCCAACTTAGCTTGACCCTTGCCAGTTGTGCCTGGCACCCCATTTGCCATCTGTCGCACTCACATCTTTAACTAAATTTTCCCTCTCCATAGACAGGAGATCAGGTTGGTTCACTACATTGTATTGCAGAGACAGTTACATTAGCAGTTTCAAAATGATTGTCGGATATCATGTTCAACATTTAACTTCTATACGAGTTGCTTTTAGAGAACAGAGTATTTTAGTCACAGCAGATTTAGATTAACGTATAGTAGCAGATTTTACAGTTGTTTTAATCAATAATATGCTGTTTAAAACATTACTGTTACTGTTTTAGCTGTCTAAACCCCTTTTCTTCACGTTTGTTGCCAAGAGCCTGACTCAGAAAAGAGGTTCCTCAAGGATAAATTGTAGGTCCTCTATATGTGCTAATGAAGCTAACAGGCTTAGCCATGATGAGATTTGATAATTTGCCGTTCATTTTCTTCAGATATCTCTTATCAATCTGAACCCTCACGGCAATGTATGTCATTCACAAAAACTTGTACTGCCATTGTCTGTCCCTGCAATCATATCATAGCACCATGATTTTGCCTATATGCCTCCAGACTTCATGGTCACCTTGGGGTAAGGTAAATCCTAATGATTATGATCTCGATATAGGAATCTAGGAATACTACTTATAGAGTACTATCATTACAGTTCCAAAAGATGAAGAATGCATATTATTATGCATTTTTACGTACATTAAATAAAATATAATGATAATGATGATAATAATAATAATGATAATAAAAAAATTTCTACATCTAACAGTAGTATTAAAAGATATATTAGCTGTCACAACACATATTTACAACAGACTTTAAAATTATGGGTTTGAATGCTTACCTCTCCGAAGCCTCCTTTTCCCAGAGTTCTGAACTCATAGAAGTATTTGTCACTGATGGGCTGCTTCTCATACTCTTTCCACTGGAGGAATTTATCAAAGAATGGGCTGGCCTGGTATTCTGTGAAGGGTTTGGCTTTTAGATATTCTCTTACACCATCCTGGACTTTGCCTTTCATCACCTCACTAAAGTTCGCATCCGTCACACTTTTGCATTTGTCAGCGGGCTCTCCAGTGAGAAAGGACAGGAAGCTCTTGGAGTCGGCCTTGCAATACTTGTTCATGATATTCTGGCGTGCCTTGTCTTTTGGTGCACCTTCAGCCAGATCCCAGTCATACAGCTCATCCAGGAACTCAGCAGCAAGCTTATAATCTTTGTTCGATGCCAGGAAGTCGCGGAAATATTTTTTGCCAATAGGCTGCCTTTCACAAAGCATTGTAAAGTCCTTCTCAATGGTACTTCGTGCTGCTGCACATTGCTCAGGCTTGGGGAGAGACAAGCTTCGACGGCGCTTTTTCATCTCCTTGTCATCACCACCCTGAGCTTTTAGGTAGGCCGTGTTGGCCACCAGGTTATCCAGTCCCCCCATGTCACACATCTTGGCGGCTGTATGTGGTCGGTCCCCCCTACGTGACTGGGCTCTTCAGTTGCTCCTCAGGGATGCCTTTCAGGATGTGTGTGTCTATGTGAGAGTGCAATTTGCTCTAAAGCCAACGTGCAAATGAGCTCCTCCACCCAGCCTACCTGCAAACCTAAGACGCACTGACACACCCAGTAATTACTCATTTAGAATTAAAGACCAGGGAGGGATTTTGGCTTAAGGATCTTTGTGTAGTCTATTCAAGGATACTGTGCACAGAAAGGGAATCGTAAGCGGGCTCTGTCCTAAGAGGCTTTGTAGCCCTCTATATCTGCGAATAGTGTTCAGCAGTCTCCAGTACAGTAGTGGTCCGATGGGATCTGTTGACGATGCATTTAAGGGTGAGACCAAGTGAAAGAAAACAAATGATGATAATGTTGTGGAAAACCAAGACACCTTTAAAAAACTGTCATAGTCGTTTTTGGAGAGTCCACTCAAAAAACATTCTTGGGTAACAAAGGTATGTTTGGTTAGGGGTTTTATTATCATATTGTTGCATATAGATTGAAAAAAATATTTATCTGGAGCTTTTAACAGGACACTGATAACGATTTTCACTGATGCAGTCACTATAATAAACCATGTCTGTAGAAGGTGTCAATATATCCACCTACATATTCTTCTCTTTCCTCCTCCTAGCTTAAACAGAGCACATACTTCAGAGAGCTTATAATTAACACTCATTCTTCATTCTTATATTTAACACTCATTCATTAGTGACCATGCTTTGATGACAACTACCAAAAGTATTTCACCTAACATTATTACAATTATAATTATACCTTGTTACAACAAAAATGTACATGTAATGTAAAGACCATTACTATGAAGTGAACAATGAGTGAATACTCATTAAGATGCATACATAGTATATGTTTTTAGGTTTTTGCAAAATGCTTTAATTAGCCATGTTGTATTTATAATGTAATCTAAAACGTAAATTTACACCTCGCTGAACGGAGTTACTGAGTAGCTTAATAGATATGTGCTTTATCTAAAATAACTCCATTTAATTAATATGTGGGGATCTCTGCTGCATGTTTTTGATATTGACAAATAATGCAGTATTTTCAAAACAGGGTGTTTTCCTTTTGAGTTCTCAGGGGAATCATTTCAGCTGGTTCAACCAGAAGAAGAGGGCAGGCAATATATATTTTTCTACTCCCTGCTCATCTCAGTCATGGAATGTGTTTTATGTTTGTTTCATGTTTCAGTTTGTTGCTAAAATGTTTCTGTAAAATAGCGTGTCAGAAGTGTACATACCAAGGATGACCAAAAAGCCAATAATTGTCCTTGTTCATACAGTACACATCTTTAAAACTGCAGGTAACAATGTAGTGTCGGTTATTAAAATCGAGAGTCATCCGAGGGACTCAGGAGGATCAGATCAATGTGACGCCAGAGCTCGGTTTATGAAAAGCCTGAAGACTGTGACCTCAATTGGGTAACAGCACTGAGGTTAAACCAGGGGCCTGTGATACACCTGATATCTAACACACACACACACACACAATAAACTAGTGTATTTCTGATTGAGCTAAAACAGACATTAGCTTTCCATTTCAAGCTGTGCTCTCATCTTATTACAATTCTGGTATTAGATGGCATAAATATATACTGTACAATGCACTATACAGAAAGGTGGTCTTCATTTTTATATATGTGTAATGTAGTGAACTGGCTTTTTCCTTCCTTTGTTGCTTTTGGCAGTAACCCTAAGCCACAGCTATGGTGATGTAGGCTAATTCAGTAAGATAAACCTTGGATAATATTAGCTGATCCTTTCTCAAATGGTCTCAAGCTGTCACTGGCCTACACAAGATCAAGGGCTTTGCTTGCCTTCAGAGAGCACCAGACTATATTGACATACAAAAGGCCATGAAGACTACCACACAGAGCAACCAGGGGTTGAATCAGTCCCAAAAGGAAAAGAAAATGACCAATTGTGACCAATTACAAGAAGGAAGGAAAGACTAGAAAATACAAGCACTACTTATTAATAGTTCACCAAAATATAAACTAAACTAAATTGTTCAGAGAAAGAGTCATCTTGCCAAAATAAAGATACCTGTAATAAATGACATGTCAATCATGCTTTAGATGGATCGTAGTGTCAGTAAAGCACTTAAGCCTCCTGAGTGAATGAAAAGAGACCACAGGTTTCATCTTGAACTGGGTCAGGGAGGGCAGAGAGAGAGAGGGGTAAGCTTACACCTCACTCTTTGGGTTTCCCCATGTACTCTACAGTGGATCCCTGCTGAGCCGTATAACTTTCATTGAGGGAAATTAATGTAATCATTCAAATTAATGTAATCATTTAAAAAAAATTGTACAACAGCAGCTTTACACAAACTAATGAAAAAATAGGCATGATCTGTTTTAAATGTTTGATCTTTTCCAATTTAGATCTTTGATCGCTGAGCCGCCTGCTCCTTTAACCTTGGGAGGATTAGCTTGGCCTGAGGAGGGAGTAAAGGTTAAGATGTGCAGAGCATTCTCATCCCATCTCCCACATGGTCTGCTTCATGGTCTCTAAGTGGTATGGCTACATCCTCTTATGTCCCCTCTCAAGCTTTCAAGCAAGAGGCAGTGGATGGAAAGCATTCCCAGTAGAGCAGTGGGAATTAAATAAAAGGAGGTGGGAATGCAATAAAGTGCTTCCACATTGAGTACACAGAACCTCTTCTTTTCTCAGTCGGCATCAAGAGAGGTGTGCTGTCATGTCACTTTAAATGAGGTAAAGGAGGAAATGAAATAGCCATACATAATACGTAATAGACAACTGTATGTAATGTTACTGCAATGTGAGTTGGACCTCACAGACAGGAGCAGATGCCGACATTTAGGTCACAAGCAGCAAAGCAGACCCTCACGGAAACGCAGACACAAAAAAATATTATTTTAACCTTGGACATTTCCACCTTCTGCCTAATCCAAAAAAATTAGGTTTATGGACTTCATGTCTGGTGGGATTTTGTTCAAAACTACATTACGCTGTGCAAAGTCTATGGTCAGAATGTAGCTTGTCTTCAACCCAAGAGTTCACAAAGGAAAGTTGCCCAGCTGAATAAGGATGTTTTCCACGTCTGGTTATCATCAGGAACTTCACATTCCATAGTGACTGAAGTAGCTGCAGGTTTGAAAGCATGGGTGTAGCAAGTGGAAGTGGAAGATGACTTCTATGTGGCCTTCCGTAAACATTCATCCACCTGCAGGAACCAGCTATTTCCATATGCCTTCTGGACACAAGGCAGAGTTGAAATAATTCAGCTCATTAGAAGAACTGGTGAAATGACCCTTTAAGGAGATGCAGTGCAGGCCAGTAGCACAGGTGGCTAATCCCTGCTCAAACTGTCTCATGCTCGCAGTGTTCTGTGTAAAACCATTTAAGCTTAGGTTACAAGTGCAGTGCTGCAGCTGATTGTGGCACATATCTGTGAAAACAATCATGGTCCAGTCTTTGATTAAGTCTTTCATCAATGCTTCTCAAACATTTCAGAGAATAGACCTCACCATTTGACTTGATTTTGCTTTCAACTGCTACCAAGGACAGAAAAATAAAACATTTGCACCTCATTTATTTGCAGACACTTGGAGCATACCAACATGAAGCAAGGATAGACAAACAGGCAGGGAAAAGAAGAGAAAGACACTGATGATGTCAATATGACTTGTGCAGAGAACGAACCATTAGCACTAGCAGCTTGTGCCCCCTAGGGGACTGTTTCTTCTGTGTATACTGCACTCATAATCCTATCAAAGCTCACAGACATTATCTGTCTCTAAAAGGAGTCCAGAACTTGTAACTGTAACTGTAACTGACCCAATGACAGTTCTTGTGATTTAGTTTTCATAAAGCAGATATTCTTTGTTTTGACTGCCTTTTAAGGCATCTTTTTATAACTGTTCTGAAAATGGTGCTAATCTGGATGTGGTTTATCTATAATGTTATAATTTGTATTAATTATCATTAATATGAACAATATTACTGATGATTTTAGTCTAGTTTTTGTAACTTTTTAGCCCATAATCACACCACATATCTATCGATTAGATTAGAATACCTATGGAAACAAAAGACTACAGTAAAAAATCTGTCTATTATGACATTTTGCCAACATTTGTTTCACTGCGGATTTCCTGACGGTGATCACTGTGTACTTTATACTGTTTTTTACCAACACAGCAATGCAGAAAAATAAGCCATTTAACTTATGATATCAGTTGTTTAAATATTAGCAGGTAGAGGGATGGGTAGTATTAGCATTAGAAAGTGCAGCAGCCAGCTAAAGCCTCACCTTCAGTTGTATACATGTCGCAACAAAAAGAATTAGGCTAGAAATGGAATTCTCTACTGTTTTTAACTAGTTTCACATTATTGCAAAGGAAATTTGTTATGAAATGATCCATGACTTTATATACATCCATCACATTTGGAAGAATTATATTATTTTAACAATTAAAGCACCATTATGTAACTTTTTTGCCTTAAAATAACAGCTTCAAGAGCTTCAACAGTTTCTTGTAATATGGTATTGTGTCTCTGCCCCATCACTTGTTTAGTTTTTCAAAATGTTTCAAATGTACTGCTTGTTTCAAAGTGCTACTCCTCCATTATAAAAGCAGCTAACTAAAGGTGTTCAGGTACCTGTTAAGGATGAACAAAGCCTACCTTTAGCATTGTTGTGGGTACTCGCTGATGGGACGACAAGGGACCACATCTTCAGGATAGGCTGATAGTATGTTGTAATCCCATAGGAGCATGGAATACAACACTTAACTGGTTAACAAATATTAAGATGGAAAGATGCATTAGTTACAGGCTCAAACCTGGTGATAAGGCACACATAATCCTTACTACTGTAGTTGAATGAATGAGTACAGAACAAATGAAACTGCCTCTCAGTGAATAGTAGGTCCTTCATAAGTCTTAAACAAGATGTCATTTTAGAAGACTACTAGATGCAGTGATCCAATATTTATTTACTCATTTTCCATATATCTGTGGATAAACATTATGACTACTTTCTTAATCAAGTATTTTTTGGAAATGGAAATGGAATAAAAAATATTATTTATGTCTCATTACAGTACATGCATGTTACTAGTCACAAATGTACTTGTAGTCATCCAATTAGATTGAAAAAAAATATAATAAGCATGCAGTCCCACATAAATATCTTAAGTTGCTTACATGGTAAGCGACCTAAGATATGTGTCTCAAGTTGAATCTCATCTGAAAGTGTCAAGTGAGTGAGGTCTTACTCAGAATAAGCTCATAAATGACAAGTCATAGACAGCAGAAATTATTAATGGATATCAATTTTATATCAAATCTACAACTTACAATATTGTATGTAACAATTTGTATATTTCGAAAAAACAATTTTCATATATTCATATATTGCAATTTCCTTTTTTTTTGGTTGGTCTTATGAATGTACTAAGAAAAGGCAGACAAGTCATGGCACAATGGACATACTAATGAAAATGTCACCAATTATCCTGTAGAGGATTGACAGTCATATCAAACAAATGTATAAACTATATTATTACATGAATAAAAAACAAATAAACAAACGTAAAGATAATAGTCTTTAGATCATCATACACAACTCACTTGGGAGGAGGAATGTGCAGAAATGGCATATCAATATAATGCTGAAACACAGGTAACATTTGACACCAGGATTAACTCAGTGTTTTGTCTGGCTTTGCACTGTAGTCTCCACCACTATTGCTCAGTGCAATGCTCTACACCAGTGTTTCCACAACACAGTTGTCCTCCAAAGGTTGGCCAGAGACAGGCATGCTGGAATCAGAGCCAGCTTCTGGTTCAGGGTTACGGCCAGGTTTAACATCACAGTAAGAGTTGGCGTCAAAGTCAGTACCAGTGACTCTGCCAGGGCTTAGGTCGTGAATAATGCCAGGCTGAGATTCCAACTCTGAACTGAATGTCTGATCTGAAACTGAGCTTTTATCTAGATATTCCTGTGTCTTTACTTCCAGGTCAGAGACCTGTCCTTCTTCTTGCTCCTCGGCCTTCAGCCTTCTGCGGCTGATCAACTTCTGCAGCTGTAGCTTGCTGGTAAAGAAGATGCTGCGCCAGCCTACCTCAAATGCTAGAGACGCCACCTCCACTGAAACTGTGTTACAGCGCTGCCGCACTGCCTGCTCCCAAAACTCCTCTGACCCACATAGCTGAGGAGAAGTGAAGAGTATGAGGAATATTACAATACACATATGAGCTGATACATGCTAGTTTCCAATTTATCAATAACAATGTAAGAATAGAATATTACTTTAGATTTAAAATGATGCATATACACCACAGACTACAGAAGACAGAAAGCGCAACAGTGAAGCCTTAAATGATAGACGTGAAATTTCTTATCTCATAACAGATTATTTTTGGCAGCAGCTCTCCTTATGTGTCTGTGGAACTCACCTGCCTGAACCTGCGTGACGTTCGTCCAAGCTGACCCACATCCTCTAGTTCTAGATAATCTATTATCCGCAGGAGTAAGGAGTCAGACAGGTGCTCCAGATAATCATAATGGCCTTGGCACAAAGCCTTGGTGTACTCCAACATCTGATGACCGAAAACCATACTGACCTCATCTGGGAAGAGGCCCATTATTTTAGCTGCCATCCATATTCAAGAATTCAGTTAAATCTCACATACAATATTCACATGACATAACCTGAATGTAAGGTTTCAGCGATACACAGACTTAAAGGTATTATGCAATTATAGTACCATGTACTTCTATGGTATTGAATTCTACCAAATCTATATAGTTCAAGTTTGTATCAAGTTTCACTTCTTTCAGGGCATAACATTTTGTGAAATTATTAGCGTTTATTCATACCATGAAACCTAGACATTTTCCTTGATGGTTATGACACAGTAAAAAACTCAACCCGTTGCAACCCTACCTAAATTTAGAGTGATAAGCACCTAAAGCAAGGTATGATAAAAAAGCAGGCATTCCTATACAGGTTATTAATGTATTTAAGCAAAACTGACAGAGCATGTGTCCTCTTTTTTAACATCATATTGTAAAACAGAAACAAACCTTCAAACTGCCCTGTAATTACTGGCACAAAACCTATATAGAGGCACCACCAACTGTTGACAGCTTAAACAAAAATGTGTCAACTGTGCTCGTACTGCAAGGACATATCATACATCTGCTGTGAAAAGTTCTATTCTGACCTTTGCCCATGCCTCCATTAAACCCCATACAATGAAAGAGGGGCAGTTGTTTCTTGATAATCTCACAGCAGACATTAAGACTCTTCTAAAACTCCTCTGTTAAGAATCTCTCCTCAGTTGTCCCAGTAAGCAATGGCTGTGTGACAGCATGCATAATACCAGGGCCCTTAAACTGAAACAGCTAAATTGGATCGATCATATAATTTCCTTCTTTACACCAGCAGTTTTTGCTGCTCTTCTATTCTTCTGCGAAAAAGGACTTTTAACCTCTCCACTCACGAGTTGTATTTTCATCTTTCATTTCACCCCCTTCTTCTAATGGCAAATGGAAAATTAATTGTGTGGGAAGTTCAAATGCTAAGCCTTGTCTGATGTGTTCACGTAGTTTAATAAGAATTACTCACTCTGCAGCCCAGAGTCATCCAAGAAGTCCTGGTGAGACTCCTTGAGTTCTCCAGGTCTGGAGTGCCTGTCCACAGTTCTCGGAGATATCTTCCAACATCTCCAGATCACCTGGAAATGACCCCAATGACCAAATTTGAGTATTCTTTTTTTATTATTATTATTTAACCATCTACATCACAGTATACGAAAACTATCAGTAAAACATCACCCACCACAGAGAGCCAATGAGTTATAATTCGTATGATAATGGAATCGTATCCTTATTGCAACATTAAGTAGAAATTTCAGTTGAAGGTTATGTACGGAACCCCAGACATAACATGGTCAAAAAAAAATGTAATTGTGGCCACAATATAGCTATAACGTGCGCACGAAATACTAATTCATGGCCACAAAATACCAATTCGTGGCCACGAAATGAGTATATCGTGCGCACGTTATACCTACTTCGTGGTCACAAATTAGTAACTGTTAGCTAACTAGCGGCGGCGGCAAACAGCAACACGGCGTTTGATTTTCCGTTAACCTAGCTAACAACAAACTTCTGCTAGCTACCGTTGATGTTGACGTTAGGTCGCTTAAGAGCTTGGGCTGGGCTTATTAGATAGCAAGTTGCAATTTACACCCAAAACAGAACAAAAAAGTTCTATAAAAACAAATATATATATACTTACTTCTGACTTGGTGACAGCAAAGTGATAAAAATTCTTACTGGGTGGAGGAGCCGGTCCAGAGATTTCAAACAACGGGTCTGTTAAAAGAGACGCCATGTCAAACTTTCTGCGTTGTCATGGCAACATGGTATTCTCAGATAGGATCGCGTTTACCTTCTTTTTATTTTTCATTTTTTTTACAAATGTTAAATTATTTAAGAAAATGTACATGTGTATGACAAGAAATTCACGTGTAATATACCTACAATGAGCATATAGAGGAATATACACCAAGTTGTTTAATATTAACTAGCTAAACCTCGCTAAAAGTAACTGATTCCACCTTGTTCAGCGTTACAGTGCCTAGTTGTGATGCTGATTGAAACTTATATCTGTTCACTTCGAAGGTTTGGTTGTGTTTATATTCATTTTGGGAGCTCAGTCCGTGGTAGTGTTATACTGAGAGGCGTTTCAGATATTTTAGCCCCCTCTTAATAAAAATTACATGGAAGAGATATCAGTAACACCCATAAATTAACCATTATAAACTTCATAAAGGTAGGGTATATTACACAGTAGTTATATTAATCTCCATTAGTTTCAGATGGCTATACCTTATACACTGGCCACTGAGTGTATTTAGTCACCTCTCTGTTGGAATAAAGAATAAGACTATTACAATGGTTAGTTACACAAACTCAAAATTGTAGTTAAAAATCTTTTAATTTATTTATACATATATTTATATATGTACACATTCACTTACCTATTCTTGTAAAGACATTGTCAAAGTAATTGTTAGTCATGGGTGGCACAATAGAGACCCTAGCTCTACGGAGTCCAAGGCTGTAAAAATTAAGTAATCCCTAAATTAATCTGCTCTTTTCCCTTGCCTCCTTTTAAAGCAAACTGAACTGAGGTCAGCATTTCTCCTCATCCTTTCCTTGACTCCAAAAGCATTTTAATCAGAAGGCAAAGAAGAAGACAGCCGTCAAGGGAGTGTGGCGAATACAACATAACTAACATTTCATAAATATTTTGCTTCCAAATGTTTTGGCCTTGGCAGGGTCTGGAAAACCTGTCATTCCCTGTCAAGAGGACAAGTCATGGGCAACCATGTGAATAACTACTTGACTTGTTTGAGGCTACCCAATTTGGGTCACATTCACAACCCTGAAGCTTTCACAACAGTCTTTCTTTCTGTCTTTACCATATTCAGAAAATATTGTGAATATCTTGAAATGTGCTCCTCTGACATCTTCAACCAGCAGGAGAGGTTAATGAGAGTATATTTATCAATTGTAACAACGTTTTATAGATTAGGTAGGGTACTGTAAAAAGACAAAGAAATAATCATCTTAATGCCTGCACTTATTGTCTTTCCTCCGTTTGTGCTGTAGTAGACATGCCCATCCCTTTGCTTGGTGGGCTTTCACATCTATAGTCTCTGTTGGCCTCATATTCAAGGAGCTGCCCTTTGTTTCAACCCAAAATCTAGCGCCTACAATTTGTCCACAATTTCACAGATATTGGCAATATTTAAAAGGATGACTAATAGTCCTGGATAAATGCTGCATTCCATCCACCCATTTGGGATGTCACTCTAAATTAAAAAGATGTGGGTTTGGTTGCATTGGGTTATAGGCAACTTGGATCTGGATCTATAAGTTAATAAAAGGACATTTTGCACCTTAGTGCTAGTATAGTAGCAATTGTGCTAAAGTATATATTAAAAAAATGAAATCCCTTTTGAAATTAAACACTTGCATCTTAATGGTTGTTTCAAACCACAGATCATGGATTTGGATGGAACCCTGTAACAATATTGAATTCTATACCCTTACCTATGTAGATAGTTTGTAGTGGGTTTTTTCCACAAGGTGTATATACTCACCCTTGTTAACTCAGTCCTTGTTATACATAACATGTACTTAATTGTGATTACAAATGATGATATGCACAGAGCTTACAGTCGTAAACAAAAAATAAAAAGCATATAACGTATTTTATATTGTCCAAACAGTACATTTCCCCCCCATAACAGTCCCTTAGTCTTCAACGTAGTCCTTTGCACTCCTTCATAGTGTTGTAAACTTGTTTTATGAAAAAAAAAAAAAAAAAAAAAAAAAAAAAAATTT
>OMLP01028187.1:25292-39865 GCA_900302685.1 Spondyliosoma cantharus
CATTTAAATGAGTATAAAACTGTGAAAATCCATGTGTTCAGTTAAAGGGTGAGTTTAGCTTAGCTGTTTATTTTGTTTCTGCATGTTAATCTAATTTGTTCAATTATGGATGATTTCTCCTTTCTCCATCTCTTCTGACGCTACACACACACACACACACACACACACACACACACACGCACACGCACACGCACACACACAGATTTAATAACCTCTAGTGAGCAGTGAAGTGAAGCTGTGAAAAGAGTGTGTGTCTGCCAGTCTCTCACCCTGTCACACTGCTGCCTGAGGAGACAGAGGTGCTGAGCTCGTTGTCCAACTCAGCCAGAGCAGCATAACGATCCTCTGAGCAGCTTCCTATCTGAGACTGGGCAGGGACGGCACTAGACACTGACGGGATTGGCACACCTCCCCCTTTCGACAAATTTTCAAAGAAAAGAAAAGATACACATGCATATTCAAATAATAAAAAGACAAGGACACGACTAACTGATTCAGGGAAAGCTTAGTATTTTATAACGTGCACAATGTGATGTATAGGGCTAAATGACCACTGGGTGTCTCCCTTCACAAGGCTTCTGAGATGTCTTTCTTAAATTACCCATTTAGAAAGGATGTATTGGTGTGTTCCCAACAGTAACAGATAACAGAGCATTAGTTTTAAAAACCTTTAAAATATTATTCAAGAGAAATGTGTTGCCATCAAGTTTTATAGTTGCCTAGCAACAACAGTATTAAGCATCTAAAGAGCACTGCTGATAACAGAGAGGGCTTGTCCAGTGGACATAGAAGGTAAGAATAGATAAGACAAAAAACTGGTGAGTATGTGTGGTTATGGTGGAGGTAAGACAATAAGATAATGGTGGTGAGAGGGGTACCTGATGAAAAGGACTTTGAGGGGGGTGACGTGCTCAGATGAGATGGAATCGCAGTGTTTCCAAATGCCTCAAAGTTGGCAAAGTTGGTATTTGAATTACCCTGAGGTGCTGCAGCCACACGCAAGGAAAATTAACACAGGGAATGAATGTGGAAATAAAAATAGTGAAATGAGGAAACAGGATGACGACAAACCACACTTTGAAATACCTTAATGATCTACATTAGTCGTAATGTAATGACCTTTCACAGAAAGCCATCTTACCCGACTGGCTTGGAAAATGTGCAAAGTTGGCAAAGTTGGCAGAGCTGGAGGTTTGAGTTGGCGGAGCAGCAAAGATGTCTCCTCCCAGGTCAGAGAGCAAGTCGAACTTCTTCTCGTGAGCAGCGCTGTGAGCCTGGGAACGAGCTAACCCTGGAGACTGGGCAGCAGCACGAAAAAAAGAGGGTTAAAACATTTCTCCAGCCAAATTCAAATGGAAATTATGGATGGATATGGGATGGGTATATGTAGGTTCAGTGTACATTTCTTTTACCTGGCGCAGTGGGGTCTTGTTAAGCTGCAGGGTCTTGAGGGGTTGGACTTCTGGTGTACTACCAGTGCTACTTGCTGAGGAGCCAGACACAGAGGCCTGGACACTTGATACTGCCCTCGCTTGGTCTGGAGGAACATACCTAGGCAGTCAGGAAAGAACACCAACATAAATTAAGAGATATATGAAAGAATAGAATAAAATAAATAAATAAAAAGGAAAACAGAAACAGCATCCCATGTGGCCGCTATGTAAACATACAACAAATGTACAACAAATGTGTAATTACTACTTTGATTGATCTGATTAGATTAAAGTATCTCGTTCTTATCAAACAGGACCTTTTCTTCAAATAGTGCAGTGTTTAAACATTGTGCTGTCTCCCCCAACGCTGCAATAAAAGAGGAAAGTGACACGTAGCTATAGACAATGAAGAGCATGCTGTCAAGCTAAAACCATAATGGTTTCTTTTGGCAGGGGTAGCAGCCAACTCTCTGCACTCTTTTTCTTTGCATCACAGCCGACAGTAACAGACCAGCTCTATTGAATGACCTGCAGAAATTTTGACACTGACGAAGGAAGCTTTTTGAGGTATTTACTACCTTTCCAATTGCATTATTTAAAGAAGCATGCACCCAAGTATAGAATATTGATTAATTCAACTATGTACCCATTTAAACAATGGATGCCCAAATCATACAAAAGACTGACGAATGGTCATGAATGCCGGTTTGATCCTGATGTGATTTTTAACAAAAAACAAAGCCAAAACTCTTCAAACAAACAAACAAAAATCTATATGTTTATGTTACCATCTTTTCTTTTCGTATTTTTCCTGAAGAAACTCTTTTACTTTCTGTGGTTCTCGGAAGTCTGGAACAACTGATGTCCTGTCGTCATAGAGGCCCAACCAGATGTGTTTACAGACCTACAGGGGGGGCAGAGGAATGAGGAGAGTGGGAGGTTAGGAAAGGATTTAGGGAGGGGGGCAAAGCCGGGAGAGGTGAGAGAAAGTAAAGGGAAGGGGGAGGGGATGACGAGAAACATGGGGGAAGAAAGTAGGGAGAGAGGAATGCCAATAAAGTTGACTAAGCAGGGTTCAGAAAAATGCCAAGATGAGCCACTTCTGAATCAAAACCAGAGAGCCATGGCTCCAAAAATGATGTTACGCAATGTGAAATATGTCCTTTGTTGTAAAGTGTGCACGATACCTCATTGCTGTGCTTCTGTAGGAACTCGATTTCCTGATGTGTGAATGTGGTCATAGAGATGGACTTCACTCTATGTGGGGGATTCAGTCCTCGCCTGTGGGTGGAGGAGGTATATGTTAGCTTAAGAACAAGAGAAGCAGGATGCAACCCAATGCTGTTCATGTGATGTGAACAAGCAAACAAAAACTCCAACCACAGATGCATTGACACATTTTCTTCCCAGAGTATATGTTTGCAGACAGTTTTTCAGCAGAGGGGAGAATGTATTGCTGGTTTATTGTTTTTGAAGATCATATAAATAATACAGTTAATTGTAAAATCCACTGAATTTTTAAACACCAAATTAAAACATGCAGTTGAGAATTATTTGTGACTGTTAGTTTGTTTAGATATAGGGTTGCTCGGATACAATACCAGAAGTGCAAAAGCCTCCGATACTGCCTAAAACGCTGGATCGGGTTAAGTATGTAAGTTTAAGCACTGATCCCATACCACTTAATATATTAGCCCCGAAACTTGACCCTGCAACTTCCCGACAGGGTCCATTAAACCTGTACGAAACTTGAAATATTTTTCACTGCACAAGTGGCCAATATCTGTAAAAGGCAAGTAACTTGTGTAACTTCAAGCACATATCAGCAAACTTGCATTTGTTGATGTTTGTGTTCAAGTTGAGCCGTATCTAGTTCTGACTGACTATAACAAGGTTTAACCTGAGCCAGGCTACACAACTATGACAGGAATCACATCACATGTGACACCTTTAATTACAAATGAACTAGACCCATATGAAAATGGCCAAGAGTGTACTCATTCTTATTCAGGACTTAAAGCTGATGCCATCATAACTACATATATTTACAGTGTCTGGAAAAAAAAAACTGGAAAACAATCATTTTAAAACAAATTGTTTTTTACATGGATCAAAGGACAAAATATGTGTTTCAGTTAAAACAAATCTCTACAAATATTTTTTTATTTTTTATGTATTTAAAACAAGTGCAAATTTAACACACACAAAAAATACAACAACACAACTTGTAACTAAAAAGAAAATGATGTAACCGGTTCAGTCAACCATTTTAAAAAGTCACAAGATGAGCCAAATTGAAATCACTGTTTGGTGTTGAAAAGGTGAAAAGGTTACATTGACTCTTAACTGGAAAGTGCAACAGGGAGTTTTCTGGCAAAAGCTAAATCCTGAAGACGAAGACGATTTACAGACAAATCTGTGACAAGATTACTGACTTACTGCTCATAAACAATCACAGGGGATTGCCTCAACACTGATAAGGAAAAAATCCACAAAGTCACCAGAGTACATTAAGGTCAATCACCTCAAATTAAATTGTCTTCAAGTCTCTCAGGCCTTCAGATCTCAAAATCTGGTGGTCTGTGCAAGAGGGACACCATTGAGGAAAGTCACCATGAGGCCAGTCTGGAGGAGCATTTATTGCGTGCAGACAATAACTATTGCTTAACAAGTTGGAGCGTAATGGCAGATTGGCAAAGACAAAAAACACTGTTATACAAAGAAAAAGCACATGACATCTAGGCAACTGTTTGCCATGAGGGTTGTAGAAGACTCTGAAACAAGGTGAGACAACATGATGAAGGTTCACAGTCATCCAGGTATGGTAAGTGCTGCATCGTAGGCGACTGGACGCGTTTCAGTTTCTTGACGTTGACGTTTCACCTCTCATCCTATAGGCTTCTTCAGTTCTAACAAACTGGAGAGGAGTTGCAGGCTTTTAAACATTGCTTTAAACATTACTTATCACCCTCCTACAATGCAGCACTGAGTTCCCTCCCCAGACAGCTTTAAAGCCCATCACACCTGGGCTCACCTAGACCTAGCAACCCACCTGAAGGTCGGTTGGGTCAATGACCAAAAGGGGCCCTATCAAGTCTGAAATTCAGAGCTCACGTGTACTTTACGACTCTGTAAGGACACTCACACACAGTTTAAAGCCTGCAACTCCCCTCCAGTTTGTTAGAGCTGAAGAAGCCTCTCGATGAGAGGCGAAACATCTTCAAGAAACTGAGATTACGATACAGAGAGAAGGTTTTATGGTCTGATGAAACTAAAACACACCATCACCACCATGAGGCGCTTGTGATGACAGCATCGTATTCTATTCATCACTCATGCTTCTGCAGGCCATAGGAGGCTTGTGGAGGTTCAGGTTGAAATAAAGTCAAACACTCAAGAAACATCTTGATGCTATTTGTAACGATACTGGCTGAGACCCTAAATGTTCATGTCCTGGTGTGGCCAAGTCAGAGTCTAGATCTCTATCCAAACCAGATATTATGGCATGATTTGAAGATTGCTGTGCTCAACAGCTTGACTGAGCGCTCACAGTTCTGCAAAGAGGAATGAGGAAAAGCTGAATTAAGCACATCAGCTTACAGACTTTTTCACAAAGACTCAAGGCCGAAATTGTTACCAAAGGTGCCTCGACTCATACCAACTTCGAGGCTGTGAATACTCGTTTAATACATTATGTCAGGGGTTAGTCAAAAAGATCCATGTCAAAAAGGCCCAATGAATCCAACATCATGTTTCACTTTTTGTAACTGGTGTGTTACTCCACTTATTCTGTTCAGCTTTATAATGGATATTGGCACATATTCATGCAAGACTATCAGAAGTGTCGTGCCTCTGCATGAGCAACCAAGATATTGCATAAATCCTGGCTATGGTTTCATCATGGATAAAGTTTTTGAGGAAGAAGACGTGACTCCAGCGGGCAGCAGCCGAGGACGACACACTGCCCTACTTCAAGCGCTTCCCAAGTTGAGACCCACCTTGCTCCTTATCTAGAGGTGTGTGTGTGTTTGCGACATTCCTTGTCGGGTCCTGCTAAAGTTCAGCTAGAGGTGGTTCCTCTGTGACGTGCTGTTTTTGAACAAGGTGCTCAAATATTTGACCGTTAGGTATGTGAACCTAATGTTTGGCTTGCTAACCTTGACCACACAGGCAGTAAAGCACTGAGACCACCGCTCACACTCAGCCCTAACGCCACATTTTATCACAGTGAAGTAACGCTGTAAACAAACCGGGCTGCCCGGCCCTGCGCCCCCTCCTCTCCCGTCGTCAACGTTACCTGTGCTGACTTTAACACTAGCTAACGAGCTAACGGTACCGCTAAGTCAGTGCCGGACTGGACCGCATAGACGCATGACTGACAGCGGTGCCCTGTGCCTCCCCGGCGGTGACTGTGAAACACAAACATGACACTTTTGCCCCAAAGTAAACTCACAAGATGCCAGAGCAGGTGGTACAGACGAAGGAGCCCACTGTCATGTTGACATAGGTCGGGCCGCGCTGGTCGCAGTCGAAGCATTTCCTATTCGCGGGCAGGCTAGTCATTTCCCGGAGCATCTTCAGATGAGTCTCCTCCTGCTTTCTCTTCGCGCTCGTCGCCATGGCCGAAAACAGCAGGCTGGTATCACCGGGGGGAGAAGTTTTCGTCAAGGGACCCGGGACAGGGCGGGTGCCGTCGGGGAAGACTTGTAGCGTGCGTCGGCGGTGGCCGGGCAGACACCTTGCTGAGAGGTCTAGCAGGGAGACTGGGCGACTGACAAACTACTTCTTCTGCGGGGAGAAAGTGACACACAGGGCGGTCTCACAGGCACAGGCGCCATCTGTTGGCTTGGAATGATGCCTCGTATTGTGATGAAAATCAACACTTGTAACTGGAAATATTTCAGAAATAACTGTTGAAAAATGGCGCTATGAAACATGTTTGACCCGATCCCACTCGCCTTAAAAAAACACCACACAAAAGAAATAAACTGACACATTATTTTTTATCTCTTAAGGCCAACAGTGTTACAAATAAAATCGAAATATAAAACATATTGTGTCATCTATTTAAAAGTATTTTCAAAATAACACAAAAAAAACTTTATGTGGATATTAACATCTCACTTTCTCTTTAAGCACATGTTTTAATATTCAAGTCTTTGGTCCCTGCCTTGGCACCCTTTACACAGCAGGTGCTCATTGAATATCTAGTGATGAGACATTCCCTGTCTCCAGTTCTGGCTTGGGGGAAGGCAACCCTGACAGTGATCACACTGTTCTCATTCATAGTTGTCCACCGCCTGCACTGCTTTTCTTGGTGGGTCTGCAGGAAACTGCTGGACACACTGAAGAGCTGCTCAGTGAATTGTTGCGGACACTGCTGTTAAGACTAGATCAGATTATTGGATTGTCAGTGGGGGTAGAGCTCCCATGCAGAGGCAAAGACGTGATGTCCTAAAAGATGTCCATCTTGGTCTCTTCTAAATACATGATTGATTAGACAGTCATTAGAAGGCACTTGGAAAAGAAAAGTCCTCTAGACGGGCTGCCTCTGAACCTGTTCAAATTATGAGTGTTACAGAAAATAAAATAAAATCTGAACATGCTAGACTTTCTCATGAACACGAAGTTAAAGCATGATGGTTTGTTAAAGCAAAATGATGCCAGAAATTAAAGGTCAGGATCACAGAATTGTCTGTCTGTGTTTTGCTCATAATTTTGCTGGGGATGTCTAGACGGGCTGACAGGGTTGAAATCAACATCTTCCCAACTTTGATGGTGGAGGCGGCAAGCGACAGATGGCGGCGGCCTTATTTTGACTTTGGTCTCTTTGTGTTGCTGCTTAAAGAGACCGCAGTTTCCACGGGCTGGAGGAAGAGAGAGAGAACAACTGTTCAGACAGACCAACACACCACATTTGGTATTACAGAAAATGAATAATTATTGTGATGACTGATGGTTGACTGCATTAGAAATAATGACAGATCTGACCATTTTAAAATTGATTTAAAAAATGTTTTAAGTTAATTGAATCACTACAGTTTTGTATCCAACTAATCAAGGTCCGAATTAATTTAATTAGCTTTAAAATGCACTAAATCAAACATTTTGTACGTAGGTGACTGTTGCTCACATGATTCCTCTTTCTGGTAACTCTGAAGAAGTCCTCCATACGAGTCTGCCGGCTACCTCCTGCTGCCCTCTCCTCCTGCCTACTGTCCCGAGTCTGACGGAACCTCTCCATTCGATGACGGATCCTGTCCTCCCTGAAAACAGACCAACATGAAAACACTCACGACTGGTTCTGATAGAAGCATGTGGAACAAAAGCTGAATAAAAACACAGCCACAAGTACGCACTTAACGTGTTTCACACGACAGAGGAACCCAACCAAAGATTCTTCATCTGGCTCAGTCCAGTTGAGTTCAGGAGCGACGGTTTGCGGTGCATCCAAGAAAATCTTCCGCGCTTCTTTGTACTTCCATGAATGTGGCACAGGATGGGTCTGAAGGGCAGCGGATACTTGTGTCTTATTTGTTCGTACATTTTTTGTCAAGCAATGTACATAAAGAAAAACAAAGATCACTGTTTGTACATCTTGTACCTTTCTGTTGACGTTTAAAACCACTTTCTCGATGGTCCGATGCGTCTGGATCAGTTTCAGAGCTCTCTTGGGACCCAAACCAGCTATCTTGTCACAGTAGTCACAGCCCAACAAAATACATAGGTCAACAAACTAGGGGAAGAAAATTGCAAAAGAAGGAAAGCTTAAGCACCTTCCATAAAATGGTGTTACAAATTATGACATTCTATGCTTTCAAAGACATATTAATGAAAGTTTCAGTTTTACCTCCTGGTGACTAATCTGCAGTTTCTCTAACAGCTTTGGCAAAGAAAATTCCACAACCTCACTGTGAAGAAGAAAAGCAGGGATCAAAATTAGATTAGTTTAGAAATCTCCAAGACCCTCATTTAATTAAAATGACAGATGGAAATTAGAGCTGCAATGATTAATCTTCTAGTCAATTAGTTAACCGAAAGAAAATTAATTGCTGACTATTTTGATAATCACTTAATCATTTCAGTCATTTGTTAGCTGAATGTCATTTCCTGGTGCCTCGATGTGCAGACCTCTTGCCTTTCTTTGTCATTTATGATGGTAAATGAGGAGTCTTTGGGTTCTGAACTCTTTGTTGGACAAAACTAGCAATTTTAAAACGTCAATTTGATGACCGGGAAATTGTGATGAAAATTTTTCAAAAATGTTGTCTGGATTTTTTAAACAAAAGGATTAATTGTGAAAAAAAACTGTCAGATTTAAAAAAAAATAAATAAATTAGATCAACACTGAGATCACTGTAGAGGTCATCTACATGTCTACCTGCCATTCAAGGTGATTTCCTGCTTAGCTAATGGACCGTATGAAGTTCATTTTTGTCTGTTAGGTCACTGCTGTGACCTGCTAGATAAAACAGATGGAACCTAGTTCGTCTTCTTTTGAGAGTTACTGTGGCTTAAAATACTTCTGTCAGATGGGCCCAGTTTGCTGCTGCTGTTCATTTTTGCCACCAGCTGACAGGATGATGTCTGACTCACAGCCCCAGGTGATGTCAATACAAATGTATCAGTGCAGATGATAACACCACCTCATGTCATACTTTGACATAATCAATTACATATAAATACATGTATAGAGGACATAAGCTTGTAAGTTTAAATGTGGGTCATGAAACCAGTGCTGTTCTCTAAGGTCTAAGGTTCTGAAGAGTACTTGAAGAAAACATACAAACAACATAACAGAAAAGACCATAACAGCACTGCAGTTTAACTTTAGCAACATTACATCTGTGACGAATACTCTCTCTAAAGCATGCCTCAAGTTTCTGGAAGTAGTTATTCATTGTGTGCTGACATCAGGGGTAACCAAAGCTACTCGTGGAACACTATGGAACACTTTGGAAAATTGCCAGCCTGAATTTAAAATAATACTAAGAAATGTTTTAAAAGGTTAGAAAGAACTCAGTACATATTATTTAAGCATGACATAAATTGCACAGTTCTTACCCATCTTTACTGGCATTCAGCTGGCGAATAAGAGTATTTGCTCCAAATGGCAGAGTGTCCATGTCCTCTGATGCCACAGCGTCCACAGTCCCCTCCCTCACCAGCTGGGCACACAGTGCCTCAGCGTCCCCTGGAGCCTAGAGCACAAAACAAGAGGGGGAGAGAATGAGATAACAATGAAAATGCATGAAGTGAGGGAAGGAAGGTAAGGGACGGTGAGAGAAACATAATGATGACCGTACATATACTATATATATACTCTATGTTGAATAGGTCATACCTTGATGACCGGTACACCCATAAACTTCAGTAGCTGGTGACAATCTTCAGTCTGGGATGATGCTGTACGCAGCACAAAAGAGTCAAAATTCACTTGAGAAGGCTTAACATCAAATAATATTCCCAATGAATATCTACTAAGAGTGTAATGCACTCTACAAATAGTAAAGCTTCAAAACCTCTGGTCATGGTTATCAGTCAGTGACGACGTACCTTTGCCTGTGCGCTTGGGGGAGCTCCAACCAACTGCCGCAGCTCGCTTCTCAAGCTGCAGGAAAAACAAGTGCTTCAATCAGCAAGGGTGGCAAGTTGTCTGTGTAACACTACAGATGTGTTCTGTATCTCTCATTTCGCCCTCGTATATAAAATTGACTTTCCGGTTTATATGTTTTTTTATCAATCAAAATATGTTAGGGGACCAGGGTTCTACCACCATTATAAGCACAGGTCTCTGACCCATGACTGTCTTACAGACACCAGACGGATATGTTCGGTATCAAGTTGAGTCAAAGGATACGGACTCAAAGGTGTAACTTACAACAGCTGCCTTTTCGTCGGGAGGCTTTCCGTCCAACACAAAGACTGGCTTTATGTCATGTTCCAGGAAGGTGAGCGTCCGAAAGAAGAGACCTGTCAGAGGACTACAGAGACAATTTTTTTGCAGTGTTTATAAGGTTTTCTAATATGTAAGCTCACATCCAAATGATTTGTTAAATATATTAGAAATGTTCTACAATAGAAAGCAGTCCAGTACAACAGTGCAGCCTAGTACAAATTAAGTCAACAAACAAACAACTAAAACAGTAAGAACAGAGATAATAATATTGGACTGCTGTGCAACTTACACCCACTGTACTGGCTTGGAAATGAGAATCAATGTATATGATTTGTGTTTGTAAAAAGGGAAGCACATGTGGAAAAACAATACTTTTGCTCCACTTTAATGAGACAGAATGGGTCAACGTCAACAAGGAGCTCACCTTAGCGAAGGCGTCGCTGCACGGAACTGGTTCACGACAATAGAGGTATCCAGTGCGATTACTTTTCCTGTGGAGTGGAACACAGCAGCGGCGTGACATAACGGAGTGACTTTGTTGTCATAATTGGCTCATCTAACGCACCACTTGTATTCAAATTTAACGGACTACATTCATTCAAATACAGTATTTAAAAATTCTATTTGTAATTATAACTGTCAATTATGCAGACTTCTTTTCAAATAGCGACATCAAGTTAATATGATCTTTGTTTCATGGAGCTTGACTGGTGATGCCTTGGGCTTTGCATCTTTGTTTATCTCCATTAAAGACACTAAACAAACAGTAAAGAGAGTAAGATTGGCCAGTTAATACAAAGTGTACTTACATTTTTTTTTGGTTAATGTAGCCAACACTGTGAGGTGAACGTTTCTTTATAGATTTTGATCAGTTTTAGACTGTATTCAGTGTTCAGATCCATTACCAGAGTAAAAGTAGTAGTAGTAGCAGGGAATAAAAGCCCTTTTCACAAGTTAACAAGCTTTCCAGTACATAACTATCATCAGGACAATTTGTTATATCAGTAAAAGCACTTTTATTGCAAAGCGGCACTTTTCAATTTCATAGTTATAGGTAATACTGGAATATCATTACTGATGTATTTAGGATTAATCTAAAGTTGTAAGTTGTAGCTGATGAAGGTGGAGTCAATTTTAACCAGACCTGTAGTTACTTCATTGGTTGTTAGTTATTCTCGTTTAAAGTCTGGGAAATCTTGCATAAGTTAGTGTTTCCCTCAAAATGTAACACTAGCTGGTGAAAAAGTTTAGCTAATTTTACACAAAATCGCAGTAACTGGAAATACGCACGTAATGTTACAAGTATCTATCTAAAAACTGTATCCTAATACAGAATAAGTTAAGTGACGCTCCATCATTTTTTATTCTGGCGGTAGTTATATATACACCTTGATTCAGGTGTGATACATTGAGTGATAAACACATTAGTCAAGTGTAAAGTTAGTTAGCTAACATAGCTAGTAGTCAGGTGACTGTATGCTAACGTTAGCGACTAGCAATCGTCGTTTAACATCAACAAGACGATCAGAACTGTACCAACCTATAAAACAGAGAGACTGGTGCAAAAATCAGGTATATTACCGGTGTAGTCACTGATATCCTTATGAGAAATAGCACCAGGAGCCTCTGACCGGATCAGTTCTGCCAGTTTAGTGATCCCCATTGTACTGTCAGCACTACTGGCTTTCTGAATACTTGTGATAGAAGACGAAAAAAATACAGATTTCAGGTTAGATTTGTTCCAGATTACGTTAATTTGCCGTTTGTGGAGGATTTCTTTGATAACACGTTTACTTGAAGGATACCTCTCTACGACGATGTCCAGTTAAATACCCTCGAACATCTTCCTGGTGTTGCAGTCGCACATGAGCTAATGGGGCAGTAGGGGTCAGCATTGCACAGAGACATGACTGGAGGAAATCCACATCCATCATTTATTACAGCAAAAATATTAACAAACAATGAATGTATTCATATATTACAAAGGAAGTAAAATATTAACTTAAAACTCAAACTCAAAAGTCATAGGTAGAGTGCTTAACAGACAAAAACAACATTGTGTTGATGCCTCTTCAATACGTGTGACGAATACTCCTCCATGAACTCATCTCATTACTATAAAATAATGACAAATATTTCATATACATATCCATCTATTACACATGATCATACAGACAGTAGCTATACAATTTATGTCACACTGTATGATGGATAAAACCACTTAGTCCATGCTTGTAGTCTTGTAGGTAACAGTGGAAAACCATGAGTGGTCAAATTCTGTGGAAAAACAACCTCAAACTGTATCAGCAGGATGAGAAATCTGATCACTTCACAGAAAATAACCGAAGTACCCAACCCTTATTATTTTTGTTGTCACTTGATAAAGCTTATAACAGAATCCATAGGCAAGTGACTGTCAAAGAGGTAAAAAAACAAACATTGGGGACAAACTACAGCATATCCACAACAGGCTATTCAAGTACTGTACACAAATGTTTTGGGTAACGCAGAACTCAAAGAACATTCAGGGCAAATGTTATGGCATCTCTAGATTTAGTCGTCTCACTTTGACACTTTAAGAATGGTAGTTTTTGACAGACAACACAAGTCAGGTCTGAGGCTTGGTCCTGTAACTATAGATCCAGCTCTGGGATGGGCTCCCAAAACATTTGTCGCTTAAGTAAATCCTTGTTTCCCCTCTAATCATTCTTCTCCTGAAGCTATAAAAGTCTCTTTCACAGTTTTACTTTACTCCCATGAAGATGAATGATGGTAAGCATCACTGTAACATCTGTTGTTGCTGTGCAAAGGATTTATCAAGCTTAAAAGTGCAATCAGTAATATTTTCCTAGCTTTTTGCAGAAACAAATGCTGATTAATGCCAGACACACCTTTACTACTTTTAAATTAGTCATCATATTCCGTCATACTGAGCTTCTCCAAAACTCAAAGACTGACTCGGCTATGGCTCGGAGTTGACACTGTATTTGTTGGTCAGTAGCTTGTATTTTAGCTCATGTTGGCTCAATAGAGAATATGTTATTGCTGCAGCTCAGCACATCAAAGCAGTTGCTGGCAATGTGAACACATCTAGCTATAGCGTTATTGTGCTTTGTCTTGCTAATCGTTTGACAGCTTACCCAGGAATGACAGACATTTATTCATCTTTGAACATGACATATACTAACTTTAGCATAGCAGATTCAGTTTGTCGTCAGGTGTAAAGGTATAAATAGAAGCCAATGTCAAATGTAGTAACATCAGGTCTGTATAAAACACAGCTCTATCATCAGTTTTGTAAACATTGGTTATGTTTTCTGTCTCGGGTATCATCTTGACGGCGCTAAGCCTAGGAATCTTAAGTGAAATTCCAATACAATTTGCTATAAAAACCATAGAGAATCGTGGTAAACATTTGCGAGCAATGTTGTAGTTCCCCTTGGTTGCCTTTAGATGGAGTCAAGGCTTGGGATTTTAATGGTTGCACCTTAAACAAGGAATTGCTTCAGCTTCCAGTGTTTCGGGAGACTCAGTCTTGTCTCATCTTAGCGACGGAACCAGATCCAGGTGTTAATAAGCCAGAAAGCCACAGTAGCAGAGTACAGGATCACCTCTCGCTTGGAGCGTTCTTTGTTTTCTTCCTCCAGCAGCTGCAGACGCCGGTTCAGCTTCACAATCTGAAGGAGCACAAAACACAAACACATTTTTTTCACCACTTTAAAAAAAGAGGAGAACACTACTTGTGCTGAGCCTGGGTAAAGATTTAAATAAGTTTACAAACAGAATTACCATTTTCTGATTTTCATTTTAAGGGGAGACAGTACAGTAGTAGAGAAAATGCCCCAAAAACACGCATTTTAGTTCAGACTTGTGTTCTGGACCTTTATGCAAACTTCTGCACATTTAATTAGATAGCCTTATTTGCATGTTTAAACATTGAATAAAAGAGAACTTGAATGTAAGTTATCAACTAGGGATGTTTCATGATGATATCTTTTAGTTCAGCATTCACCATTTTTGCATTTTTAAAAAATGCATGGAATACAGTACATATATTTAAAAGGACTTAACCTTTTTCCTCACAATCTAGCTATATAAATCTGCACTTCAGTAGCCATCACATACACCAAACCATCCTTATTTCTATCTATATTCTGAAGGTTATCACAGAGGGGTTTGTTTATATATCATTCATACCCATCATTCCCTATGTAAAAACATTTGACTTAATGCGTCTCCTC
>OMLP01028189.1:0-14895 GCA_900302685.1 Spondyliosoma cantharus
TGTAATAGTTAATTGCTTAAGTTACTTGGGTTGAGTTACAGCTACCCTTATTCTTACTCTGCACTAAACCAGAGCCAGTTTTGATAATGTGTATGGCTTGATCTTAAAATGATATTCTTAGTCTTAACATGATCATGTTTCACGTTCTGGTCCTGGGGGCCACTTTCATCAGAAGAAGTGAGCTAGCTGCTAGGTGAATGCTGAACGGACCACGGCAGACCTCAGTACCACGAAGGTAAGCTAATGGCTGAATTGGAATTTATAAGCAAAATCACGGGAATGAATAATACAGCACAGCTGCGATAGAATGAAAATCATGAGACGTCTATCATCAGATGAATGATATGGAAAAGAAAAGTTAAACATGAACACTAAGCTTTTCCCAGCTTATCTAAGTTATACACAGCTTTTAGTTGCTCTTCAAATGCAAAACTGACATTAACAAAAATGCAATGACAGCTGAAAAAGTACTAATTAGTACGTTTTTTCTCCAGCAGATGGCGCTCTAGGCGACCGCCTATATCGCCTATGCCTAGAGCCGGCCGTGTGCGTATGCGTGTGTGCGTGTGCGTGTGCATGTGTGTGTATGGGTTCTACCTATCCTGCTGAGGAGGCTTTGCCTGGCTCTGACAAAGGCCAGAATGTCAGCATCAGCCTGTTGGTCTCCAGTAAAGGGGATAGAGGAGGATGAGAGCTTGGTAGTTGACAGGGCCCTGAAATGTACACGGTTAATCTAGTATGATAATATCAGGTTAAATTCTTAACACTATCTGTAGCACAGATAAGTACTTAATATATCGATAACTGCTAGCAAATCCTTTGCACTGCGTGTGTGTGCACTGGAGATCATTACTCTAAATGTTTTAACTGTTCTTGCTCCCAAAACTTGAAGGTAGCAAGCTAAAAACCTTACAATTAACAGTTTCTTGCAACATGAAGCCTCTGTATGAAACAATGTCTGTACTACAAGTGGTTGCTTGAGACGACATAAAGCACATGTATATTATGCATTCGGTGTTTTACTGTGGCTGTAAAAAGGTGGTTTCAGCAGCAGCATGCAGGCATGACTCCAGCTTTTTGATTTGTTAATATAGTTTGGAGACATTACTTCATAAAAGAAATAAAAATGTATTTCCATGTTCATAAGAGAGCTGTAAAATGTACAGTTCCACAATGTATGTATAGACTTAAAGAGCTACTGCAAACATGTGGAATATTATGCTAGTGTATTGTTTGCATTTGTCAATTCACTAGGACATGTACTGTATATCATGGCAGTCTTGAGTTCCAATGATTTCTACAACTCTCATTTTTCTGTGATGGAATGTGTGAAACACATACTACTTTGTCACAATTACATTCATGAATTCATTATAGGTCTTCTTGACTTGAATGATCAATTAACGTGATTATAAAAAAGTTGTTTCAATCACATTTGCTTTGTAGCATGGCCTCTTAACTTCTTCTGACTTATTGTGATCGGTAACAGCTGATGACTTTTCTGGGCCCATTTTAATAGGACATTATTGTTTGTATAAGTCGGGAAAGTCACTTAAATCAATTCCAAAGCAGTTACAGGATCAACTGTGCAAGCAACTGTTTTATATGTGTAAAGTGCATGATAAGTTGTGTCACTGCAACGAAGAAGAATTAGAAGCTGCTGGAAGACAGGTGTCAGTGTCCATAGTCAAGCATGTTTTGCCTCCCCATGGGCTGAGAGGCTGCCATGCAAGAAATAAGCCATTTCATCTTAAAGCTCAAGGTAAGTTTTCTGCTGATCACATTTTCAGAAGACCTACAAAACATTGATAAATTAACAAAACTTCATGAATGTTTTTTGTGATAAGGTAATATGTGTTCCACTCGTTCCATCACAGAAAAATGAGAGTTGTAGAAATCATTGGAACTCAAGACTGCCATGATATACAGGATATTTTGTGTGTAGTGTATGTTAAACTTTTGACCACGACTGTATGTATGATTCTGAAACTAAATTGGAAAACAAAATTCCTAGTTCACTAGTACAATTCATAGCATTCAATTCAATTCAGCTGTTTTCAAAGCCATCCATTTATTTCCAAAATGCCAGGTGTCACTATACCTCCACTCAGAGGAAGGAGTGAAGTCAGTCGCTCTTCCACCCAGGGACTCATCATGCCATGGTGGGACAGCTGTCAAGAGAGGTATGCTTTTGGTGATCAAACTTCTGAAATTCAAAGATATGTATTATTACAATTTTGTGATGATGATGTTGAGGACAAAGTATGACATGCAGTATAATCCAGTAGTATCATATAGGAAACAAATTAAGAGATGAAGTAAAGCTAAGATGACCTGAGATCGTGAACAGAGGCAGTGGAACAGTTTGGATTTGGGTCTGGGCTGACTGGAGAGTTTCTCACAGAACTGCTCACACCAGGTGCACTGAAGAACAAGTCAGGAGAGCAGAGATAACAACTGTTACATCATAATCAAACAGATTATCTGTAGTTTCATCATGCTGTAGCCACTCGTTGTAGGTAGGTATATTTTCAGTATCACCAGCATTATTGTCTTAACCACAAGAGGGAGCAACAATGGAAAGGGTACACAGGGTTTCTGCAGGGTTCATCAGGTCACTGATGATCTGAGACATTTTTAATACAATTTAATACTTGCTTAATGATCATACCTGCCAAAGGATTATTTTTAAAGCACTTCCCAGCAGTGTAATCAATAGTTCCTGATGATATAATTTAATGGATTAATAAAACCTGGACTCAGAGTGTGGATAGATGATTTTGAAATGAGACAATAAGCTTCCTAACTACTGTAGCTAGTAGCAGTGATGTTTTTTGCTACATTCCTGCAATTTTTAAAAATTCTGATTCAAGACAAGATTCAAATAATGACTATTTTGTTTGACATTTTCACTTGAAAAATTAGTTACGATTACTCATTCATTCATCGTCTGTAGCCTCTTTATCCCTTTTTCAAGGGGTCACGGGGGTTACTGGAGCCAGTCCCAGCTGTCTCTGGGCGAAGGCAGGCTACACCCTGTACAAGTCGCCTGCTCATCGCAGGCCCTCACTGATGGCAGAGGCCGCCCCGCAAGGTGCCAATTGCACATCAGGAGCAATTTGGGGTTCAGTATCTTGCTCAAGGATACTTTGACATGCAGCTCAGCTCCCCCCAGGGGAGCTGGGATTTGAACTAGCGACCTTCCGATCACTATTCAACCTGCTCTACCCCTGTTATGATTATCAAAATAATAATTTTGATTATTATATAATTGTATAATTATTTCCAACAATTGAGAAATTGACTAATCGTTGCAGCTTAATTCACTACTTTTTAATACCTTCTGAGTTCATTTTTTTGTGCAGACTGATTTCATTGCTTTTTAAGACTTTTCAAGACTTTGCAGTTGACCTAATGCAGTCTGAGTAGTGAAGCACCAATTTGTAAACCCAGCCAACAATATTTCCTAATGGCAGACTAGTGGCAGACATGAAAAGTCAAATACCACCTGTATCATTTCTAAATGGCATCTATAGTGTGATACACATCCCTGACTAATCTCACCATGAATGAACAAAAACAACATTATCTTCAAACATTTGTTCAGTATTTGTTTCATGGGAACAAGCACTAAGGAGCTGCAGGTTGTTGGCCATTAATCAAGTGTTATTCAAGCACAGATGGAGAGGGTAAAAATAAAATTAATGAATTGAAAGGAAATGAGTTCATGAGGGGAAGTTGTTCCTCCTTGCTGCTATGTTACCAATCAGTTCAGTAGATATTCAAAATGCCTAATGACATGACCACTGTATCTAAAAGCAATCAAACACACTTTTACCATGTGTAGATTTAAATCTGCTAGAGGGATTGGTGGACAGATTAAAAAAGCAGTAAGTCATCACTCAAAGGAAATGTGTCTCACCAAAATCCTGGATTGCCAGGTGGAAATGGCTGCATGGTTCCTCTTGGCAACCCTGTGTGACATCTGGCTATGGCCTTTAACTCAGATTCCTACAGTCACAGTGAATGAGAAGTTATTAAAACTTTTTTGGAACACTCAGCAAAAACAACATGCTAATGATTCTGATGATGGTGAAACACAATGTGGCCATATGTAACTAGAGGGAACAGCAGACCTCAGGTACTATGTGTCCTCTAGGTCTATCACACCTCTCTCAGAGTTTTATCAGCTACATGTGTACTGTTTTCAACAACAGAGCAATAGATGGTCAAACAAAGCTGTTGGGCATATATCAGCATATTGGCAAGGAAAATGACCTGCTTCCTGCTTGGAAAGCCAAAGCTCCACATGTAAGGCCTGTCTGACAGACTTCTGCTTCTTTCCATTTGTCATTAAGTGATAAATTCTCAAACCTCGCTCAGATGTGAGTGAGATATCGTTCTCCATTCATAAGATCAAACCCAGAGAGTAGGAGCCAGTGGTGTCTGCTGGTCAGATGTTCTGCTTAACTGTGGTCATGTGGTTGGGTTATGAAACGTGTACAACAGCCATCGAGTCCGAGACTTAGTTCCCTGTAAATTCTTTGTAATTTGGGAATTTTCAGCTCACATTTCTCTCAAAGCTTTTGCAAACATTGTCTTGCTTGATACTGTACAAGGTGTAACATGGAAGAAATGGCAAGAATTCAAAGGTAGCTCCAAACCTATAAGGGGTAACATAACTGTTAACTGTTGCTCACTATACTCTTTGCTGTAGCTATCTTTGGCTATAGGAACTGGCCGCCATCAGCAAGTTAACGTGGTTAGCTATGGAGCTAGTGCCCCTGTTAGATGACTGGGGTTTGCCTTCGACAACCTTTGATCATATGGTGAGTCACAGTGGACAACAAGGCTCAGCTCAATCGGGTTCAGCAGACTCCCAGTGAACACGGCTGGACACCCAAATGAGTTTGAACACACTGACAGAGGTCAGTTTGAAGACAGGGCATATAGTATGAAGGGGATTTACAATGGCTCTGACCAGGGCTGGGGGACAAGAAGAAATGGCAGATTGGGACAGGAGAGGCATGAACTGGCAGAGGAGAGAGAGAGTGTCAGGCATCAGTAGCAGGAGAAAATGGCATGTAGAGTCGGGATATCTTCAATTCTTTTATTTATTATTGCCAAGTTTCACTGAAGTGTCTTTTACAAGCAGTTAACTAAGTAATAAAGAGACTTGAATTCGTAAGATGTACGGTTGTAAGGAAAATGGAAGTAAGAATATTAGTAACAACTGGCATATATCTCCCAGCTGAAACATCTCCTTTTGCTGGTACAAAGGAGAAAGGTATTATGAGACAGGCAGGTTAGCACACTGACTTCAGTATATATATATATATATTTGTTTATATATTTGTTTTAAACTAAATTCAGCCTATATCTTATATATTGGCCCTTTAAGCATTCACGCTCACATGCAATATTATTATTTAGGACTGAAATAAACACTGACTCATATCTTCTCCCCCACTGTGTTACTGAAAAACTTAATGAACATGCTGTCCTTGTTATGACTCTGAGACTGTCTTTGATGCTGTTGCTGTCTTGCCTCTAAGCTGCTCTCCAGGCCCTTGTTTGGGTCACATGGAATACTTTACAAATGTGTTTCCATGTATTTGCCTCCCACCAGGGCCCATTCAGCATGATGCGGAACAGAGGCTCTAAGGGTCACACTGGTGCCATAAAAGCCTCCGAAGTCAGAGACACATGTGAATCAGCTTGCACACACACTAACGTGAGGCCAATATTAGACAAAAGCAAACATCCATACATATGGAGGCAAAACTGAAGCCTTTTCTGCCTGATGTCACTAACATATCTTTGACACACTAGCACTCTCATTATTTCATACTTCTTGAAACTTTATGTGGTGTTGTCTCATACAGTAAATAGGTGGGTAAAGTATGGTCAGTCACCTGCACACTGGAAACCTCCTGGCTCCACCACTTCTGGAAGTCTTTTTGGAGCTTGACTTTTGCCCTCTCCAGCAACAGCTGCAGGTGCTCAATCTCTGTCCGCAGCACTTTCAGACAGCCAATGGTGGTCTTGTAACTGACATGACATATTATCAGCACCAAATTCATCTTCTGACCACATTACACAGCTTTTGCTGTGTCTAATCAATCTAAGCAGGGTCTTTGGAGACACTACGAAAATATTGAGTATAATAATTCATTTAAAAGCACTACACTCACGCCTTTTTTTCATGCTCTATGTGTTTGCACAGGTTTTCTTCCACTGGGTCGATCTCCTCCTTAGCTTCCTTGTGATTCCCCAACACACCTGTAGAGTTGGTACAATTTTTAAAAGCAAGCAAGCAAACAAAACTTACTTTATTTAGCACATTTCATTCCATGGAAGATGTATACACAAAAACTGTATGTATAGTTTAAAGTAAAACATTAGACACAAGTGGACACAATTAAAATAAACATAAATAATAAATGTAAGTTTATTACACTAAAAACAATAAAACATCTATAGAAATTATGATAACTGATCAGTAACATTAATATGGCACTCAAACCATTAAAAGGTAAGAAAAAACATGATAAATAGAATCAATAAAAATATTAAGATATGTGTGTTAAATGCAATACAAAAAATAAATATATAAAATACTCAAATTAAATCATAAAATAATAGCTAGGACTGGCAGTCAGACTAGGCACAGCTAAAAAGGAATGTTTTTAGTTTAGTCGTACTGTGAAAGTCGTACCGTAGATAAAATCACAAATAAAAAATGTTTTCAGGCTAGCAAGCGTGTGTTGTGTACATGAGAATGCGTTTCTTTCAAAGACAATGTTTTAAATACCTAATCTGGCTAACAGAAGCCAGGCTGCGGTGAAGTGTTCTCTGATGTTGCATTCAAAATAATGAAAAAAGCCTTGAGCGCCTCAACTAGAGGGAGATGTTTGTGTGCATTACAACCAGATTTCCTCATCAAAGCATTTATGTCGCTGATCAAAACATTCAGTAAAGGGTAAGACCAATCTTTGGTCACTAAGTTTTCAGGCAGCAAGGCCTACTGCAGAGGCTTTGAAGTGGGCACTGCTGCACATACGGTGCAAGAGCACCCACAATGTGTCTACGATGTTTATCACCCCATTCTGAATGGAGATCAATATCAAAAAGATGTTAAACAGAGACACTGAATTTCAATAAAAATCTGGATTCTCAGTTCTAACTTCTACAAAAAGGCAAGTGTGCAATATACAGAGACACTGCATATGATGCATGCAATTCTTTGTGTTCATGCATTGTTTAGCTGTTGTGTGGGTAGGTGGAGATGGATGTTATGCTTCTCTCCAACAAACACAGGGTTCAAGTTCTGCTGTGGGAATATCCATTGTCAGTTTATCTTACCATGAGCTGCCCTTTGCTTCCTCTGCATTGCTAACTGCTTCTTCAACTCATCTGAGAAATTAAGAGGGAGGACAGGAAAAACTGAGGGTTATATCATTAAAATCAGATCTTTTTGAGTTTATTTTCCTGTTATTCATTATATTATCACTATCCTTGCCCATCCCAGAATGACATTTAAAGACATATTTTAAAACACAATTTACAACTAACTAATTTACAACTAAGCACCTCTTTAAAAAGAAAATTCTTCTGAACACCTAAAGTTTTTTAGCATTGTATTATTCTGAAGAGAGACATATATCAAGGAATAAAGGATGATTTACTGCAAGAATAGAGTGTTCCTGAGGGTACTGTACAATGAAACCAATCACACTTCAAGATTCAAGCACTGTGTAGGAATGCAATGAACCCTGGAAGGGCTGCCAACCCCATACAGATTCATATCACTAGGATAGTTAATATGCAAAATGCACAGTGCAATAGAAGGCATTACCAAGTGTGATATTAAGAGACAATGAGATAAGGGGTTGGGGTGCTGGAGGGAAAACATAAAGTGCAAAAGTTCCGTTCCGTTTTCTATTCTGCTTTTTCCCTCATGGGGTTGCGGCGATGTTGCCCCCTTTTTCAGGGGGATTACTGGAGCCTATCCCAGTTACTCGATGGGCGAAGGCCAGGGTACACCCCTGAATGAGTCGCCAGCTCATTGCAGGACCCTTACTGATGGCAGAGGCTGCCATGCATGGTGCCCACTGCACATCAGGAACAATTTTGGGGTTCAGTGTCTTGCTCAAGGACACTTCGACACATGCCGAAGTTAACAAATGGGTTTTCAAAAGTCTCCAGATCTTTTTCCAATGTAGCTCTTACGGGATTATCTTTAGGCACAGTACTTGCTGCTTAACCCGAGAGTGCAGTCCACTAGCAAGTTCTTCCAAATCACCAACAACTGATGAAACAACACTATTTGCTATGCCACTACTTCTTTGTTCCTTTGACCTGATCCATTGTCCTAAAAACACTCAGACTCTGGATTCTGCATGACACTTGTTCCAGCAACTTCTGAGGTATACTGGAGCATGTGGAAATTCATTTGAAATGACTCTGGCCTTGCTTTGTCTCCACTTTGACAAGAATCCTTCTCATGAGAACTAATTAAATGTTTTTTGAAACCTGAATATGTTGAAAACTGACGAATACAATCTTGTGCACAAACTAACTTAAACCTGGTGCTAGGATACAAACTGAAATCTTAGATGAGAGATCAAGGACTGGCACGGAACATGCACAGCTTGACAAATAAAACACTTAAACACTTAAGTACTTTAGTTAAAGTCTTTAGCACGAAACTCACAAACTCTGGGAGACTCATTTGTTGTTGCTGCATCAATATTGAAAACTTGTTGTTTGCACGAAGGTGAAGAGCTGGCCCAGGTACTCATCGTACAACAGGTTGAACATGTAGTGGGATTTAAACAGTTTGTCAAATGCACTCAATGAGCTAGTGGCTTGGCAGGGGATGAGCTGTTTGTCTACAACAATGTAGAAAGTGTCAATCCTGTTCCTGGTTCGACCAACAGCAAGGATGTATGGTTGTTTACAATCTCTTCTCCGAAGGTGTTCATCCAAGCTGCAGAATGACTAAAAACAGAACGGTAACATCAACACCTTACACTGTCAAGTTTTCAACTGCTCACTTGGGTCTGTGCACCAGAAAAGTTGAGTTGTTGAAACAAGCCATGACAAACTCTGTGTGTGTGTGTCAGGATTCTAGTCTTCTTGTTTTGTCTTATGTTTTGATTTCCATGCCCCCTTGTGTCCTTTCAGTGTCTCCTCTGTTATTTCCTCTGTCTTTTCCCCTTCCTCCTTGCATGTTTGTCTCCCTCTGTCTGTCAGTATTGTTTCCTCCCTGCTTTCTCCTCTGTGCCCCTCGTTATCTCACCTGTCCTCTTCCCGCCTCTCTCTCCTCACCTGCTCCTCGTCCCCTCATCAGTGTGTTCTGTGTACTTAAGCCTTTGTTCCCCATGCACTCCTCGTCAGTTCATTGTGTGTGTTGGTGTGATGTCCCTCGTGAAGTTCCTGGTGAAGTTCCTGGTGAAGTTCCTGGTGTTTCCTCTCGTGTCTCCAGTCTCCCGTTTGTTATGTTTTGGATTTTGATTTCTTTGTTGCATTTTAATTTGAACTTTGCTTTTGGTTGTACTTTGTTTTAGCATTAGTATCTTCTTGTTTTAGTCCTGGTGACTTCATTTTGTTTTTTATGTTTTTTTATGTTTTTGGTCTTCAGCTTTGGCAAAATAAAGCTTGCTTTTTGTTCTCCCCTATCTTGCCTCCTGTATCTGCTTTTGGGTTCACCTTTTAGTTTTGCCCTTTAAAACCATAACAGTTTCAGCTCCAAACAGCAGAAGGAAGTCTTGATTCAGTTGTTGATCACATAAGCATATAAATACACAAAATTGAAAAAGTTCATTGTAAAGAGTATTGGACTTGCATTCAAGCAACAAAACAATGAAGTATAAATAAATTAAATGGACAATTCACCAGCCCTTTGACATCTAAAAACCGTGGAAATGTTTTAAAGACATCTGTGGTTCTCTGTGGGTCATGCACAAAGGTCTTGCCGATATTGAAAGGTCATCTTCATCTTCTGAAACACACTTGCTTCATCATGAGAGTGAATGAGAAATGATATGGCTTCCCTGCAGGCATCTCCATCAAGCTGCTCAGGTAAAGTGGCTGCCAATCTTCAGCGCTTTGGTCCTTGTGCTTGAGCCACTGTAGCTGTCTTGGCTGGTCTTTTTATTGTATTCCTGGACATGGCCTTAAGGTGCCATGCTAAATATCCAGTGCCTTTCTCCGCATCATAGAAGTGCTCCTGTTATGATATTTATAAAACATCATTACAAAAGTCTTATCATTCCTTGATTTTACAAAAAATTTAACAGTATCAATAAAAGGATAATCACTTTAAAGTAGGTTTGCCATTTTCTAATTCATGTGTAGTATCCTATTGCCCGACTTCATTCCGATTGCAAGACGAGGCATTTTCACTCGATGTTATTTTGCATCTTAATGACAATCTTTATGGCAGAGTTGGACTTCTGTAGCATGCTCAAGTTCAAAATATTTTGTTAGACTTTGGTGGTATCAATTATTTTTTAAAAATACAAGAATGTAGAAATGTCAACACTATTTTAATAGGATCTGTGATGCATCAATCATTTTATCTAAAATCCCAAAACCATTTTAAGTAAAACTGGTGTTTTCTGGAAGTAATCATTTTTTTTAAACTTGCATAGTCCTTTAGAGAAAAAGGATCCTTCAGTGAAGGAAAGAGTGTTATAATTCCCAGGGCATACTTCTTATGTTTACGGGAAGGCATCCTCCTTTAGAAACAACATTCCAAATCAGTTTATGTTGCGTCAAACCCCAATAGATGTTATCTGATGATACTGCTCATATAAACCAGTCAAAACCATATTCTTAAAATACAAAAACATACAATCGAAAAATGCCCCACTTGCTATGTTAATTCAATGCAATGTATTTTGAAAATTCATGATAATCTTTAATATAATGTTTACAATCTAACAATTCATTTAACACTTACCCATGGCTCTCAGTCATATGGCTAGCCAATATGTTCACAAGCTGTGTCTGGGTGCGGTGAGTGACTTTTCTTCCTTGTACTCTTCGACGACATCCTCACCCCCAGGTTTGCAAAGCATTTTTTACCATCTATTTGTGTAAGAGAAAATAAAGTTTTCAGTGTACAAATCAGTATAAAGTCATTTTAACAATATAAGATTAAAAATGAAAGTTAAAATCACTGATTCAGGAGGGTTTCTCACACACAAAAATGGATCAGCAATTTCAGCAAAAAAATCTAACCAGTTGTTTAATTGATTATGCAAACAATGTTGTTTCTTATCTGCCTTAGATTACCAAGTACAGCGCTATTAGCCAAACCCAATCATTCTATAAATACTGAGATGATGAGAAACTCATTTAGTTTGTGTCACGGGGGTGTGGGGAAATAGGAGGTGGACCCAAATGCAGTTACTCACAGGAGGCAGGATCAGAGGGAACAAAATTAGCTTTATTTAACAAAAAGCTGAATGCAGACAAACCAAGGGAGCTAGTTATACAAACTAGTGAAAAAGAAAAGTAGCAAATCCAACAGTTGAACAAAGTGCAAACAAAAAGGCAAAGTACAAATTAACAGCAAATCCAACATAGAAAACACCAGAAATCAAAATCCAAAACATACTGTGGCAAGGAGGAGGTAAAAAGGATATGCAACTAATATTACTAAAGAGCTCAACAATGCCATTCTGGGAATTTCATCCAGGGAATTATTCTCAGACACAAGGCACACAGGTTTGTGGTTACTCAGAAGGCATGAGATGTGGTTCAAAGGTTAAAATACACTTTATTCAAATATTCTAAAAACAGTCACTAACAAAACTCATTCACACAAAGAAATGAGCAAACCTAATCAGGGCTAAGGCTGAAGTGGATGGATGAAGGCTAGTGCAGGGGAGAGATCCACCAAAATCAAGAAACAAATGTAGGGCACGTGGCAGACACTCTCAGGCCTAGTCCACACGTACCAAAACAATCTTTTTTTCCTCCGTCTTCCTTGGCACCGTTTCAAGAATATTTGCATACACAGGGATCCACTGAAAATGACTAAAAACGCTGTAGTTCATATTCCAGGCCTCTAGGGACGCTTGAAAATTCCCCAAAGGCGGAGAAGAAGAGACGGAGCATGCACATTAAGCTTGCGCGCTGTTTACAAACAGACAGTAGAAGGAGAATCCGAAAAGACGAAAATGGCTAGTGCAAGGAAACCGGAATCATTTGTGTGGACTGATAATGAGGCTGAACTGCTGCTGCGGCTCACACTCGACTACAAGGCGAGTAAGTTGCAAGAAACACGAACACAAGCAGATCCGCCATTGTTGTTCTTGTTGTTATGAGACGTCGCGGGGTGGGCCGATGGCGTCATCGTTTCAGAAAGTATGCAGATTTGCCGTCCACAAGAGACCAGGAGGGATGCATTTTCGGATTTTTCCACCCTGAGACCCGTTTTCAAAAAAGTGCGTTTTCAGGCGTTGCATTTCCAGGATCCTTGTGGACGGTCGGCCAAAATTATGCAATAAATGTGCGTTTCCACTAAAGAGCGTTTTCCTCTGGACGGGGCCTCAGTGAAGAAAAACTCACTCCCAGGGACACAGCAAGACAAGATGGGAGGATGCCACCACCAGGGGCCTCATAAGACTTGTGTGGATTTCCTACTGAAACATGCCGTATGTTAGTGTAACCGGCAGGGTAAGGGACCCCCGAGGGGACGTGAATCACCGGGTAAGGGTCACCGGACGTGACGTGAGTCGCCACTTTAGCCACCTGGAAATAAATGTCCGTCAGGTCAGCTCCGAGTTTCCTCCTTCCGCTGCTGTTGCCGCTGCCGCATGGTGTGGTTATGTACCGCTGTTTCTGTCCGTTTGGTCAAGATTAACGCTCTAGGTGGTCCGTGTTGTGTCTGCAAGGTCTCGGGGAAAGATGCCGGCGACGTATATAAATGTTGACACCCGCTTCCGAATCTCTGCCAAGTTATGTTTCTTCAGCAGTTTACCAGTCTTATTGTCCTCTGGTTTATTTTTATTTTTTTTATTTTTATTTAACCTTTATTTATCCAGGAAAGTCCGAGGCCTGAGGCCATAAGTAACAGTTTATATCTACTTGTATCGGGACAAACACTAACCGCTTTTTTGGTGACGTATAATCGGTGGCTTATTTTTCTACCATTATATGTATTTTTAAGTGTGTTATTTGGGTTTGCTTTGATTATATTGGTGTGTTGGAGTGTTTATTTATAGCCCCGTTTATAAGATCCACCCGGAAGAACTGCAGCCACTCTTTACCCATGGTTTTCCACCCATAAAACTAAACTTTACTCTCCTATTGTGTTTTTAGTATTGTTGGTTGTTTATCCTTTTATTTGTGCATTGATCATGTGTCCAGATTATTTTTATAGTTATGTTTAGTTGTCAGTTGTTTTAGGAGCTTTGTAATAAATTATTTCAAGCTACTTGATGAAGACTTTGAAAGGCTACTTTGATGAACATCAAAAAAAAAACCTTGTCTCTGGTCTATGTGGTCCTACCGGTGCTAGTGGGAATCCCTGGGTTGGTAATAACGGTTATCAAATTCACATTTTAACTCTTTGGGTGAAAGTCCCAAGGTGGCGTTGTCGATCTAGACTCTTATCAATTTGGGGCGAGCCCTCTATCGGGCCGGCTACAATCCAGAAACTGTCGTACGCACAAAAAAAATCAGATGTATCAAAGTGTGTGTACGCATGGATCCAAGCACTTTTCCTTTGTACATCCCAATCAATGTGAAATTGAGCGCACATGTAGAAGTACTAAACTCCTCCCTGTCCACGCCCGCATTTAAATATGCAAATTAATTTAAATAGGGCCTGCACCATAAGTAAAGGGAAGAAGCGCAACTTCACCGAGTCTGAGCTCGAAACTCTATTAAATGAAGTCGAGACGCGAAGATCTGTATTATTTGGTAGCATCTCCTCAGGGATAAAAAACAAAAAAAAGAAATGTGAGTGGGAGCATGTGTGAGGCAGTGAATGCTGTGGGGTCCCCGCCCGACTGGCCGTGTCCTCACACAAGCTGTGCTGGAATGACAGGATGAAATTGTGAGAGCAATCCGTGGCATCAGTGATCGTCTGGATCAAATTATCAATGTCCTTGGAGATATTTGCAACGCAATAAATGCACTTAAAATGCAAGTAAATTGTGTCCTGCCTCTTTACATCATTGAAATCAGATGCTGCCGGGCCTGTATTGCTTCCCGGGGTGGAATGCCGGTGTGCCACGTTGTGCAGGACACCCAGGGGCGCCGCCATGAATTTGGGGCCCCATGAAAAAAAATCTAATTGGGCCCTTATATAGAAAAAATGTTATTCTGTTTTATGTGCTATTATGCATTTTAATGATATTTTTAACTATCATTCCCATATTTGTGAAAAGAACAACATGACAGTTACTTGGTTACTGCTCACTGTCTCCCTTGTAGTCTCGCATGCAGGTTTAATTTATCTCCACAGCTGTAGACTCACAGGTGGTGGCTTTGGATTTGGGGTGAATTTTCTCCTCTGTTCCTACTGCAAAGCAGGGGGCGAGACTCCCAAACTACTGACCAAACATTCTACTTTAGTGCTGAATTTGAACTATATTTTATATACACATACATATGCTCTTTTTCATTTCAGAACTGTTTTTAATACATAAAAATCATTCTGAAATAAATATGGATTATAGGCTGATTTTATTTTATAGGGGGCTGACAGACAGCTGCTGCTGCTGCTGCACTTGACATATCTGTTTTAACTACATGTTTGGTGTCATGTCATGTAATGGTAAAAAGAGCCAGAGAGACGGAGAATCCCCACAAACTCCCAGCAATGATGCTAACTGGCATGTCACTGAACACAATGCTGCTCACCTTCTTCAC
>OMLP01028192.1:4335-59638 GCA_900302685.1 Spondyliosoma cantharus
TGTATTGTTAATCGTATAAGATTCTTTGTCGTTATGCACGTTAACAAATGCTGAGAGGCTATTTTCTACTTTAGATTATTTCAAACACTGCATTGGAACACTTTGTTCCCTTTACAGACAGGTGTTTGCTGTAACAGTATCATCTTTTATTCTGCTCATTATGTGTTCGTTGATCTGGTTATACTGTCTTTATTGCTGCTTTTTTTTAAGTTTTTCTGTAATGAACATTTTTTTTTTTATTATTGAAGTCTAACACACAAATAATACAGACAGGGATTAAGTTGGTTGTCTTAATTTGATTTATTAGAGAACGGCTCACAGGGCCGTGTGTTGGTCGAGCACATCCGCCGGGGAGAGAGAGAGAGAGAGAGAGAGAAAAGAACGAACATCAGCGAGCCAGCGGCGCACACCGATGACGTCTCAGGCACGCTCTTAGCTCGCGACGCGCTTGTTATTCTCCGCGGAGGGTTCATTTGGCCATAAAGTGTTTACAGGATACTCGGATATAGTTCTTCGACAAAATGTCTTTCCACGACGACGACTCCTCAGAGGTCGGGCTGGCCGGCCAGTCCAAGCTGGAGAGCTTCCTGTTCAGTAAGGAGCATTTTAACAGTTTATTCGCTCAGGTGGCGCACACGTGGGTCTCCTCTGTGATGTGCTTCGGTTTTGTTTTTTTTCTTTCTTTTTTTCTTTTTTAAAAATCAACCTGCATGTTTCTGTACCAGCAGAAAGTGAGACATTTCACACGAAATGCTAAATATTGTCCTGGGTTTCGTTTTCCAGGCTGCGAGCTGTCCTCCAAGGTTCCTTTCTACACTTTCCAGGGAGATGAGGAGGAGGACCTGGAGCACTTCCTTGAACTCAGAACAGTATGTACAATTGCAAACAGGGGATGTGTATCAAGCATCCAACAATGTGAATCATTGGTATCATCACATCCTCTGTGATGACGGTGAGGCTGCCTGAAACAACTGTTGTGGCTTCTTCAGGTTTGCCTGGGAGAGGGTGCCAAGGAGGAGAGTAACGTGGTGGAGGTGACGGCCATGAACCACCAGGGAAAGACCACCTCGGTGCCCATCGCCCACCTCCACATGAGCTGCCTGCCCATGGTACGGTGCAGTGAAGTCCTTCTACGTGCAGCAGGTTAATGTACCACACATGGATGATAAGACGTGTAGCTCAGCTTCTACCTTCTCCTCCTCAGGTGAGTCTGGGGGAGTTTGAGCTGAAAG
Organism: Spondyliosoma cantharus; assembly: GCA_900302685.1. Taxonomy (NCBI): domain Eukaryota; kingdom Metazoa; phylum Chordata; class Actinopteri; order Spariformes; family Sparidae; genus Spondyliosoma; species Spondyliosoma cantharus. The sequence continues at coordinate 5,568 of OMLP01028192.1, forward strand.
CCCCAGTGACCATCAGGCTGAAGGCCGGGACAGGACCAGTCACCGTCAGTGGGCTACACCTCATAGGTAACAATTCACTTCTTCATTTAACGAAACCCCTTTTTTTTTTTTTTTATCAGAATATCCAGCAGTGTAGTGGAATAGTTCAGCGACGTGATATTTAAACATTTCAGTAGCCCCGTAACTCCAAAATGTAAAAATCCAAGAGATGAAAACGGCAGTGTGGCTCGCTGTTTTGTTGACTTGCGTCCTCACTCACAGAAAATAAATGACTCGAGACTTGGAAGTTAAAGACTCGGGATTTGACTTGACTTTAGACGGGACGACTCGAGTGACTTGACGTTTCTTTTTTATCTAATGTTTTTTTTTTTTTTTAGTCTGGCTGTCACCATTTCACTGTTTAAAAGTGGTGGGGAGGAAATGTATTTTTGATTTAGAAGAAACTGAAAAACAGATAAGGTTTATAAAGCCATCAGACAGGACACTGCAGTCTTACCTGCAGCATCATGGTGGACCAGCCTGACATGGAACTTGACTTGCCCCTGGAGAAAAAGACTTGAGACTTAACGAATGACTTGGGCCGCATGTTTTCTGGGTATGCTGCTTTAGAGCTGAAATGATTACAGGAGTCATTTTGGGCGAGAAGTTATGACACTATGACTATATTTTCTGGACTGTTGATTGGGTATGACAAGGTATTTATAAGGTTAACTTATTTGTCATTTAACAACACTGGGGGTTGTAAAAAGAAACTAAGTTTAAGTCCCTTTATGATAGATATAAGGAAAAAATAAACTAAAACAACACACTGAAACAAATATGTATTGTATGACCATGTCAACTTCAGCTTCTTAAAATGTTCATGTGTCTGGCTTCACATAGTTGCTGGAAACGATTGAAAAGCGACTTTAATTAATAATGTGGTGTTAAATGCTTGGATTTTAGCTAAGGTGCTTGAAATGACTGCATAACTTTCATGATAAATTGATATGTGACTATAGAGATAGAAGATTCAGTTTCTCTTGAACTTTACCTACCTGCATGAAAAGTTAAATGTGCCTCTGGACAGTAGAATGTTAAATTTCCTTTCTGAATAAAACCTGAAGACCTTTGACACTATTTAAAAGAAAAAGGTGAAATGTACCTTTTTCAAGACTGCAGGGTACGGACTCCCCCTTCTTGCACTGAGCACCAGTTGTAACAAGTTTGTGCAGCTGCATTTCACTGACTGTGCGTGAGGTCAGCTGAGGGGGCAGATGAAATAAAGCCGCCTGTCTAATGAAATGTAATACCAGGATTCAATTTATGAACGTCGTCTTCTGCTCGTGCACAGCCTCACAGGTCGAGGAGTCAGATCTCTCCGATGAGGATGATGACGACGATATGGAGGAGGAGGAAGAAGACATCAGCCCCATTAAACCAGCGAAGAAGAAGCAGAAGCAGTAGGCGGCGGAGGTCACCGATGTTTTTTTTTTTTTTTTGGAATGGCCTCGCTTAAGAAATAACACAGAATTTTTTTGTACCAGACGGACACATTTTACAAATTTAGCACTTCTTCCACACGGCCAAGTGGGCGCTCAGTGTGGTGGCAGCTGAACACGCTGTAGGAGGAAGGAACACCATGACTCCACTCGTCAGTTTCTCACTGGTTGAGGCATCCACTTATAGAAGAACTGTTTTTGCTATTAAATGCTCCCCGGTGTTTTATACTGTATACGTCCAGTCGCCACTGACATGGATTTATTGAACCGGTGGTGGAAATCGTGTCTTTTCCCACTAATGGATTCAGGTATTGTTTGTAGATTCTGTTAAAAACCTTGTGTGTGTGTCTCTGTGTGTGTGCGCTGTTAAACTAGAACAAAGGATTTCTAGATTAATTGATTAATCTGAACGGTGCAATCAGCTGATACACACGCGTACACACACACGCACACACACACACACAGAGTTTATTAAAGGCTCGTCGGTGCACAGGAGGATCTCCACTTGCAGTTGTTTGTAGTTGCAAAATACTGTTTTCTATGTGACATGTCAATCATAAATGTGAAGATTTTGTATGTATAATGAATGCATCAAGAAAAGTTTGTGCGTGTTTTCATTTCTCTCTCTCGTTTGAATTTATGCAGAGAAACCATTAAGTTTAGACTTTGTTTTTGCCTCTTTTAAGTTAAGTGCCTTCTTTGAGAGACACACAGGACAGAAGGTAGTTTGTAATGTAAACACATTGGGGTTTTTATTAATATATTATGCTTATTGGCTTTTTTTTTTTTTTTTTTTTTTTTTTTTAAATGAAAAGCATTCTCAATAAAGTGTTATAAAATCTCAACCATTTTACCATTCACTATTTACAACCAAGTTGCTGAGATATACATTCCAAGCTAAACTAAGGGGATGTGATAGTACAGCTATTCATCCACAGGATCTTACACAATAAGCTCATTCATAAAATGTAAGGCATCCACATCTTATGAAAACTTTGCCATTTGTTTTGTAATTTCTAGTTCCAGACTGCAGGGCGTCGCCTCAGTCCACTGACTGGAGGTCAGCTCCATTTTAAAGAAACTGCACAGTTTGATTGTAGCAAACTGAAATCTGTTAGTTTTTGAAATTGTTCAGTGTTTAAACACATTTACAACCACTGTACCTGAATACTGTTTTAATACTATTTATAATTAAACAATAAAATCCCATTTTTGACAACAGTTTGACACCGACACTCAAATCTCCACTGTGTGTGTGTGTGTGTGTGTGTGTGTGTGTGTGTGTGCGCGCGCCCGCTTTCATCCAATTTTGACCGACAGTGACCTGGCATGATGTGCAGCAACTCAGACGGAGCGAAAACTACAAAAATCTCCTCAATGATGTAATGAAAAAGTGTTCAAACGTCAGTGTTCTTGCTCACAGGAAGACGCTTGTTGAGAAAAAAATGGTTCTACAGGCCAAGGCTGTCACGATATCAGATTTCCCCTACGCGATTATCGTGGCCGAACAAATTCAGGACAGTGTCATGTCAATATTTACAGAAACAAGGAAAAGTCGGTCAAGTTCATGTTTAACTTTGTTTGCTGTGTCTCTAGTTTCTTTTTTTGGCAAATGAATTACACACAAAATACAAGCGTGCAGAGTCTCTGACAACAACTGTGAGATAGAGTAGGGAAAATCTTCAAGAAAAGTGAAAAGGCATTTAGATGAACTGATAAAAGACCCAGAAGGCAAAACATCTGCACTGGATTATGCACACAGTATTATTATTATTATTATTATGTGTGTATTAATAACACTATGTTTCATTATCACTGTCAGTATATTGTGACTCCCCTACTTCAGGCTGTAAAAAAAAGCCTAATAAAGAATAATAAGCCTTGGAAAAGCCAAAGAGTAGACAAGTGAAGAAATAAAGATGCTTCCCCAGAAAGCAGCGCTGCCTAATGATGACTGGTGCTGTGTGAAAGGCCTGTCCGAGCTGACTGTGAACCACCAGTGATGAATAAGTCTCAGGCTGAAGGGTGGCACTAGACAGTGTGGTAGCAGTGGGAGCTTTATGAAGGGCAGGTTTGGCCGTATCGGGTGACATCACCTGCATATACATAAACATGGCAATCCCACCTGCACTGAGCGAACACCCTAGTTGATTGTATAACCGGATCCCCTTGCAGGTTGCCAGTCTGTATCATTAGAAGCCTCTTGTCCAAGCGAGAAAGACTGCGTTGTATCTTCGAGCTGCCATAGAAACCACTTGCAGAGGCGCATGGAGGAAAGTAATCCTCTGATAGTCGACCTGTTCACCCAACGACATCGTCGACGGATGGAGAATACGAGTAACACACATTTACAGTCCTCCGCACTCGCAAGCTCACCTGCACGGAATCACCTCAACTCTCGTCTCTGCGCCGTGACGCCGTGGGACAGGAGAGGAGGGAAAAGTCGAGAGAGAGGGGGGAGAGAATACTAATTAAGCCACACCGCTGAGTGCCAGATGTCCAGAAGAGGAGGGACGCCACGGCGGCTTTTGTCCCAACAAATAAGACATGGCAGGCGCTGCCTTGGAAACATGATAAATGACCACCTGTGTGATGCCCTTGGTTGGCAGCCGTCTGATAACACAGAGATGAGGAGGGCAGGAGTGCATTATTAGGGTGTTAGGAGCAAAGCCATCTCTCTCTCTCTCTCTCTCTCTCCCTCCCTCCCTCTTCCTCGGAGTGGAAGAGACAAAATGAGCAGTAACCTCAGATGACATCTATTACCTGCTCTAAGATTTCCGAGGCGCCTTCGCAGATCGGATCTCAGCTCAGGAGGTGGACTCGCTGAATTTCACATCACCGGAAGGAGAGAGAAAAAAAAAAAAAAAAAAAACCTCCAAGGGGTCACGTGACAGATAGCAAATCAACGTGCGGCGATCCCTCCAACTAATTAATGTCACCTTGACTCGGAGCAGGTGCTGCTGCTTCTTATTTTCTGAGTCATAAAGCACAGCCGACCGGTGTATGCTGAGTGGGAGTTTTGTGAACCTTCATACCACTTTTATTGGATATAAAGGTTTTATGGTCCGGCGTCTGTGTGGTGCGTTACATCCTCACCTTCATGTAGAGGTTACAGCTGCGTCCAGAGCAGCGTTTGTGCCTGCAGCGTAGGCAAACACCATCTCCGGGACAACGCGGAGAAGCTTGTTGCGGTTTGTTGTAGCTGTCTCATGGAAGGAGTTCATCTTATCCTGGCCCGTGATTAGCCGGCCGGTGATTGGCTGTCTGCCCAGTCAGAGGCGTGACCTTAGTTTAATAACACCTGTTGGATGAGTAAGATGGACTTTAATCCCTGAGAGGCAGCAACGCTCGGCAGCAGCAGCGTCCAGCCTGCCAAAAACTGAGAATGAGAATAAGCAGTGGCAGACCGTCGACTGTGTAAGTATGGATGGAGTTTCCAGGGCTGACAAGCGAAGCCGACGCAAAAGTGCCGTAAACCCGCATTCTGTCTGAAGGCCAGCAGGGGGCGACTCCACTGGTTTCAAAAAGGAGTCTGATTGTGTGTGAGCTTATGAGGAAATGACCCCACTTCTCACTTGATTTATAACCTCAGCAAGCAGTTTCCGGATGAGTTCATGATCTCAGTCGCTGCTTTCAGGTCGTCTCCAATACAGCAATGATGTTCGTTTTGCAAGTTATGGTTCCATGCAGAGTGAAACCGGTGATGAAGCATGGTGAGCTTTAGGGTGTTACTACTTTGTGATTGATAGGCTACAACGGCGCGCCCTTGGGCTCTCAGTCAGATCTAATTGGTATCCTCCCCAGCTACTCCCTCTAGTCTAAACATGGTCACTCCTGGCTTAAAAAAATAAGATGGCAATGGCTGGATGGGAAAATCAAGGCTGTGAAATGGTAGTCAACAAACCAGTGGGTTTGGAAACAATGTTGTAGACGCCCATGTTTGCCTTCTGATCAGGACATGTAGCAAATGCAAACTTGGAGTACGGGATGTGTTATGGTATTGTGGAGCATTTGAGTTTGTACATTGACAGAATGGATGCTATTTACAATTTCACAAACAGACATTTAATAATACAGTGACAATACTTGGAACCCAGGCTGCCCAACAGACAGGGAGAAAAAGAAAAAGAAAAATGGAAACGGCACCAGCGCACGGAAAGTTTCCTGGCATATAGGGCAGCCTATTTTATCTAAGGAATGGTAAATTGATGCTATTCCAGTGTGTGTGTGTGTGTGTGTGTGTGTGTGTGTGCCACTGCAGGACTAAAATGCAGGACAGTCCTGCGTCAACTGTCTCTCCTGCTTCAACATTTTTGATTTCAATTTGAGGCCTATGTGTGCTCCATCAACACACAGACGTTTTGCACCTTTTATGTCAAATCATATTTAGCTATTATGGTGCAGAGAAAGACAGCAGTTATCTGTTTCTTTGTACGGTTAAATTCCTATTTGTCCGTCTCTGTGGCGCAGAGGAGATTGTCTTCTTACAGCCGTCACAATTCTCCAAACAGCTTGTCAAACATTCAACCGGCCACAGCACCTTTAGCTGCAGATGAAAGTATATTTCTTCATCTGGATAAGAGATGGCTTCATTAATTTCAATACATTAAGAGGGAGCTTAGAACTGCTGATCTGGGGAACTATGAGAGATGAGTGTGCAGTGTACGGACGAGTGGTTTTTAATTTTGGATAGGGCTTTAATACAAATTAGAAAGTACCGTGAAGTACAGCGAGAGTAATCAAGTAACTACAGAAGAGTCGGTCTTTGCCAGAGGTTGGCTCGTCATTAATATGGCCGGCGCTGAGTCACTCGTTTGCACGAAGCTCGTCAAATTACTGGAGGTGACGCAGCGCTCTGGTCGGTATGGTTGACCCTCCTGTCGAAAAAGAGCACCTGAGCTGCACCGCTCAAGAACCGTTTTCAAAAACAACAAAATGTCACGCAAATCGTTGTTGTAGTAGTTGGAGTGTAATGGATGGACCCTGCTGAGCTTGGAGTTTCTGGGCTCACCTGAAATGACGTCAGTTTCGGTTGAGGTCATAGTTAAGGTGGAAGGCAGCGTCAAATGGTTTTTCAGTGTAGAGCAGCTGCTGGGTGGAATAATGCCACCCCCCCCACACACACACACACACATTCATAAACAACATCTCACTGTTCGAAACACTTCCTGTTCATACCAACTGAGTGAGTCCATCCAGATATGTGCCGTGGTTGCCAGGGAAGTGTCGTCTGTAGCTGCAGCTGTCCGCCCGCCGGTTCTCTGGCCTGGTGCGAGGCAGGAGGACACAACGAAGAAGTAAACACTTCTTCGATAGGGTCGGCTAGCGATCCCAGCGCAGGGGCATCAATGTCAAAGCAGCTGAGGTTCATTGTTTGTTGCCTTTTACAGGGAGGACTAAAGATTTATGGCGTGCCTCTAACGAATGTAGCCTTTCAGGGCTCGAACTGCAGGTAAACAATCAGTAAAACCATTAGCATACAGAGAGGGATACCACTGTCGGTTCGCCCTGGTATCTGATCTAGGACCAGTGGTTTAATGTGTAGCCAGTTGCTTGTTTTAGTGACATCTGGTTGTCTGATTGTCTAAAACAGGGATGCCGAAACTACAGATGGTACCAGGATCCAAAGCTCCCTTAGCTGACTGAATAACTAATAACTTAAAGGGTAAATCATGTCCTTTCATGAGCATCTTTTAACCATAAAAAATAATAAATGTGTAAATAAAACAGCATTCATTCAGTAGAAACTAGGGGCTCAGATTGAACATTATGGTGGACCAACTTTGGCCCGCAGGCCCCACTTTTGGCAGCACTGGTCTAAACCGTTCACAGTCCAGACTTATAGCTTTGCCTCCCCCATATACTTTAAATATAGGCTGCTCCATACCTCAAATAATATCTATACTTAGCTGTCATCTGGCAGCTCTTTACCGAGACATAGTCTTCATCCCTGACATAAGAAAATTTGCCCACATTTGAATGCAAAAATAGGGAAGAAAAGTACACATTTGAACACACTATTCCATCAAATCATCATTTTCTACATGCACACACATGTTGTCCATTTGCCTCATTGATTCGAAGGCCTTGAGTTTCTGCATTAAGCACAAGTGTTACAGTAATGGAGCGGGTTTTGGAAAGTACAGTGATTGTAAACACACCAGCAAAACAGAAAGAGAAATGATGTCGCTATAGTTAACTGGATGGAGGCAATGCTGGGGAGTTTCTAGCGGCTGCATGTGCAGCGACCGCTCTGTACAGAGAGCTGACAGGGGATTTTGACCGTTTCTGTGTTTTCTGTTTTGCCTCTGCTTCCCTCTGCTCTCGCTCCGTTCAGACGCACTGTTGAGTTTTATCCGCCCCAGAGCCACGCAAAAGCCGGACAACGTGGCAGGCGAGCACGTTCAGCTTCTACCAAGTGCCACTTAAAGCACTTAATCTGAGCCGTTGCGCAGACCTTGCTTTGGTAAATACCTGGCTGCCGGAAACAACTTCCTGTTTTCTGGCTCGTCATCATGAGCAGACAGTAAATCTCTCTTTCTCTTTCTCTCTCTCTCGCTCTCTCCACACACACACGTGGACACACACACACACACACACACACACACACAAATCAACCCCTCAATTTTCATCAAAAATGTTTTCACATATACTTCATGAAGAATACTTGATTCATCTTGGCATGATTTAGGCACAGTCACTATGTTTTTTCATTTCTCCTGCTCCTCTAGAGACAGGAAGTGGAGTAAAATATAAATGCCCTTTTTTTATATACAGTCAGTACAATCCAAAATGTTCTGGAAGAGAAGAATAAAGCCGTACAAATCTGAATAATAAAGCCAATAACCATAAACTCAAGTTTCTACTTGTAAATGCAGTACTTGAGAAAATATATTTAATTATCTGACCCTTAAATGTGTCACTCTTGGATCAGACCAAAGTTACTGTGGCAACGGCTGAAGCACTCATTTGAAAACTGGCCTTTTCATCCTGCCAGCCGTGTTCACCTATACAGCTCACAGTTCCACGTGCACGCTTTCGCAGACGCACACACCCCTCCTGGCTTTGCTTATTTCATTTGCTGTATACATATTGTTTTAGAGTTGCCTGTTTCCCCTCAGCTTAAACTCCACAGTGGGCTGGTTTATGTTACAACGATTTCCACCAGTGAAAAAATAGACCTGGAGATCAATACACATCGGCCGTGGCTCTTTGATGTTTTTACACTCTGTGTGTGTGTGTGTGTGTGTGTGTGTGTTCACTGCTATCCTGGATTGGAGTTTTGGCACTGATTTCAAAGGCCTTATCAGATGAAGGTTAGTATTCTGCTTGCTTGATGAATAGCCGCTCTATATGCATTATGCTGTATATGTCCAGGTTCCTGTCAGTGTTACTGGGAGGTCTGCTAAAACAACTAATAGCAGCTCATTAAATCCACACGCTATATGGCTTAATGCTGCCATGTCAGCCACCTCTCACATCCACCGCTGAACCGACGGGACGGTTACGCAAGCTGCAAGCTGTGCAAATGTATTGGGACTATGTCAATAATATTCAGCAAAGGCCTGCGTTGGGGAGTAAAAACTCCACCCTCAGATTCTCTTCAGCTGCTATATAACACCAGTATGTGATGCTCAGTGCATTCCAGGAGTTGCGTTTTCACACGTCTAGTATCTCTCTGAGTCTGAAACCCTCTTTGTTTTTCGATACTCACTTTCACCCTATTGATGCTGTGTGATTAGTTAAAGGTGCGATATGTAAGAAATTTAGGTTGACATGTTCAAAAAATTAGTTTTACAGGGGTTAAAAACAATAGTTTTGACATTAAGACATTTTTGCATCGCAGAGATATCTCCTTGAGTTAGCATGCTAACCAGCTAGCCCCGTCTCGGTTAGCGTTGCAAACATCAGCATTCCCACAGTGCTCCGAGCTCCCAGTCCAGACCCGCTAGCTGCATGGCTAACTGAGCTAACTAGCTAAGAGCAGCTACATTAAGCTAGTCAGTTGGCTGCAAGTGGCCGATTTGTAAATGTTGCACCTTTTAAATAAGTTTTTCTTCCTTTCAAAGTGACTGACACCTAAATCAGAGCTGTTCTGACGAGAACTTTTTCTTCAAGGCATGATGGGTGTCTGTAAAACATCACTGTTTGAGCAGCAGTGGCTCTTTGACTGCGATGCAAAAGTTGCAGAGCTTTTACTGACGTCTTAGGATGCAAGTATCAATATTTCATCAAACTTAAACATAGTCTCATATAAGATGAAAAACTGCTGGGCAAGAAAATGTGTAAGAGGCAGAAAGAGACAGTGCCCGCTGCACCTCCAACAGTACCTCCAGTCACCGGATAAAGCACACAAACAACAGCTGCACAACAGCTGACAGTTCCCCATGCATTGGAAACACACACACACACACACACACACACACACACACACACACACACACAGCTCAAACACACCTGCCACAACAGAGCACAGCTGTCAAGTGCATCACCCTTTACCCTATATGTAACCTCACTGAGGTCTCTCTCTCTCTTTGTCTCTCTCTCTCTCTCTCTCACACACACACACACACACACACACACCAGGCCTACCACTGCACATATATGAGGAAACACACAATAACTGGCTAATTATGCGCTGACACCTGAGCACACATTCGCTCGTACAACAGGATTTGACTTGCACCAAGCCTGCACACGAGGCACCACAAAGCAGACACACACAGAGCTGAGCACCTCTTTCCAAGCTTAATGTTTGTGCCAATATGTGATAAGATTGATTATCAGCAATACTGTGTCTGCTTAATGGTCTGACATACAATATTGCTGAATAAATCTTTCAACACCTAAATGTTCTTTTTTTTAAAAAAAAAAACTATTTTCAAACTAAATTCTGTCATTTCCAACATCTAAAATCCCAATTTTTTAAAATGTTTTTTGGGTCAAAAACGTCACAGTTCATGTAAAAACCCTTGCTTTAAATGAAATTATTTATACGGATTAAATTAATGGTATGGCCTCCTTCAGGATATCTACTGTATGTTTTATTAATAACGCACACACAGAAGGAACTGTGCTCAAGGGGAATGCTAATAGGCTTATACACACACACACACACACACACACACACACTCACTAAACAATAAATGTCAGATTCATGCCACACTCTAACTAAACCGCAGCTCCTCCTACTGCTCGGCCTGCATTAGCAGCTGAAGGGGGTCGGGTTCTGTGGAGAGCAGAAATCATACATTTCAGTATCCACTCTCTTGAATTTAAATGATGAATAAAAAAAATCAAGCTGGACCAAAGAAAAGAGAGAACAAAACAGGACGGCAGGACATTTTATAACCCATAAATAAGTGATGCACCTCACTTGCTCCCCCCCCTCCAACCCGTTCCCCTCTCCTCCCTCTCAGCCCTCCACTCCGCCCCTCACTGTCTCGCTGATGGTGGGGTGGGAGGGTGATGAAAGGAGCGTGAGTGACAGATAAGTAGATGACTATGCTGTCCCAGCCCTCATTAAAACTCTGTGCTTATATCATCCGCTGCCGCCGCTCTCACCCTCCTCCTCCTCCTCCTCCTCCTCCTCTTCCACATCCAGCCCCGGCAAATGATACCCCGGGAGAGGAAGAGACAGAGGGGAGGGGAGGAGAGTGGAGGGAGGCACTGCTCATCAGTTATTCCTGTTCTCTGACCTAACTTGACAACAAGCTCCAATAATGAGACAAAGAGGGATGAGACGGAGATTTTGCCCGAAACCAGGATGTTGACAAGGAAGTGAACTGTCCTAAATTGGCAGATAATGGGCCTGCTGTGGCCCGGTCTGGAACAAATCATCGTCCAAACCCTCCTCCGCTGTGTTCGGAGATTCCTCCTCTTAAAACATGTGCTCACCCAGTGTCTCAGTTTTCCATTTAACCTATGAGCAGATCGTGGGCGAGTTTGCAGGGTGGGATGCACCGCAATAATGGTTCCTTTTTTCTTTTTCCTTTTTTTTTTTTTTTTTACAGGAAGCTCTGACATTTCAACTGCAACCCAGGGAGTCAAACTGTAAAACCTCAGCCTGAACAAATGTGCTTCTCAGTACAAACAGGGCACAAACTATAATCAAACATGAGGGTAAAAATAGAAAATCTGTCACTGGATAAGAGCTGTTAAAATACAACACGAAGGGTAAATTAATATGCTCGTTTATTCAACATTTTCCACTGATTTTGGTTTATTCATAATCTTGTATAAAAATTCATTAAAAACCTGACAAGCGTTTGTAGTCCAGTGTGTTTCTAAAGCCACGTGGACTTTGGAGTGCATGGAGAGGCTCCCTGCATGCTTTCAGCCGCAAACAGGAAATAGTCAAGACCTAGGAACTTGCAAGTATAATAAGAGCGTGTTAACAGTCTTTTTAGGCACTGAAGTCTCTGGAGTCCCGCGTCAGGACTCGGGATGAAGGATATGTTGTTTCTTTAGTTCACTGCTTGAATGGATTTAAGACTACATTATTCACATTAGCACTTCCAGTCGAATTGAAACAGAAAATAAATACAAGTTCAAACGTGTGTCGTCAAATTAGAGCGTTACAACTGTCACTGTGATTCAGGAAGTAAACAGGGCTACCACAGCTAACAGGACATGGTTTCCTGAAATGGGGTCAAGTACATTTCAGAATAACGACATCATGAAGGCGTGTTGGAGACACAGATATATCTCTGAATCTACGGGGAAGGGAACAAAAAGCAAACATGGAAATTCTGAGGCCAATTCTGATTTAATACAACGGAACAAAATGCTGATTGTGGTTTATTACTTGGTCCCGTAATGCTTGGTTGAAGGCTGGCTGTACAGCCCGTAGAAGTCAGGGTGCCTCGCTGTCTGTGAGGCTTCCATCAGCCCCCTCAAGGGAAAATGCTGCAGTGGCTGGCTCGCAGGCAGCGGGGCGTGTGGGGGAAACTCCTGAGAGGTCATTGAGGGGAAGGAGTCCGACGCTGGGTACGGAGGCCGGGCACGAGCAGCGGGGGCCCCGGAGCAGCAGCAGTTATTCAGAGTGCACATCAGTACTTTCCTCCCTTCAAACATGGCTTGTTGCGAGGCACCTCCACTGGGGAAGTGGGAGGGGGGGAATATGGTCCCTGAGTGGTGGCTGGAGCTGGACCCGAGACCCACCATGTGATGGGCTGACGGGTCAAGGAGTCGGCTGTGGCCGGGGCCAGCGTGAGGATTCTGGGAGAGGCCTTCGGAGGAATACATGGATGAAGCACGATGGCTCTGGTCAGCTAGAAAGGGCTTTTTGCTGCTGTAGAGCAACGGTGGAGGATCCTGGGAGGAGGAGTTTGCTGTGTTACTATCCAAGAAAGCCATGCTGTATTTCCTCTTCTGTAGTCCTGAACTAGTGCCCATGTGGGAGCCAGCAGAGTTGCTGTGAGACTGGACAATCTCAAGAATGGGCGCCTCATTGAACGGCTCTGAGGAAGGGAAATAGGGACAAAGAAGGAGATGATAGTTAAATCTCAGTTAAACTGTTGTTAAATATTTTAAAATACAGTTTTTGCTCCTCCTAATTGAGTGATTGGGACTTTTTTCTTACCCTCGAGCATTTTCCGCAGGTTCTTTTCTCTCGTTGAGAGCTCGGATAGCAAATGATGAGAGTGTAGTTGGCCCAATCTGAGTGGGGGGATGGCACTAGTCAGGTGTGAGTTTGACCTTGGAAAAGAAATACATGTGTTATAAAGAGAAAGACACACAAAAATACTGTGGGCAAGATTCAATAAGTCTCTTGCAGCCTTGGTGGAGAAGCATTTTGTGGTACAATACACACAACAGTGACATACAAACCTCTCCTAGTCTGAGTAAGATTATGTGTAACGGGAATGGAACAAGTGTGGTTAATTCCACATTCTTTTTTATTTACTCATGTTCTCCCAATTTGCGAAGGCAACATTTGCATTGTCAATTCTCCGGTTTTAAAACACAGGTGAAATATTGAACATTTAACTGCAGTTAGGTAGATAATATACATTTTTTGAATGCTTAATGACAGCTGAATAAGAATCAGTGCATCATGGGGCGTGCATGAAAGCCAGGGTTTCCACCAGCGCGGCACAAAAATACATACCCTCGTGCAACACCAACGGCCCAATAATGTGCGCTATAATGTGTGTAATGTGTATTCCTGTGGAAAGTATCAGTCAAGAGAAAGACAGATATAGAGAGAGCGTGTGTGACGGTGAGTATGGAGTCAGCAGTAGCGTTATAGCGCCGGATGCTACAACCCCTCAAGACCAAAGCCAAGTTCCTGTTCCTTGCTTGCCTGCCTGCTAATTTAAGTAAAATGGGTTAGCCCTGAAGTTAGCCAATTTAGTTTTAGGCTCACTTACAGGCTGGCCACACAGGATGCTTGTTTAGTATGTGGCTTCTGCGTTGCTGAGCTGCTGCTGCTCACTCACGTGTTTGTGCTAACATAGGTAGCGTTGCTGCTGCAGCACGGCTCTTGTGTTTGCCCTATCTGTTTACATGGAGTTTGACTTTGATAGTTATCACTAAATATGATACACCCGTTTAAAGAGCGAGAAAGCGTGAGAGGGAAAGAGAGAAAAAAGAGTTTTACCTGTTTTGTGTATTCTCTTCAGATCTGTGACATATTCTACAGATACAGACATTGTAAGTGTAGATAATGGGACTGCGCTCATGATGCGGTAAAAATAAGCGAAACTCTGAATGAAGCTCTCGATGAAGCGACGCAGCAGCCGCGCTTGACACACATCTGAGAACTCATGCATCCAGTGGGGCCGGTCTAACCTGTTAACACGGATGCTGAAATGAAAAGCTAGAGGTAACGCCACACAGCAGTGCTGCACATACATCCAGTGTGCTAAGCCCGTTACGGTGGACTGACCTCTAAGGCGGACTAGCTATTCTCATTTAAGCAACAAGGTGACAAGCCGGCTAAACGCTAAATACAATCATCAAACAATGAGGTGAATCAGAAAAGAAATATAAATGCTCACCTGTCCATTAGCAGCTGATAAGGTTTTGTGTTCTGAAACAGACGACAAGACACACAAGTCACTCAGTATTCATCCCACTATCAGCTACTCTGAGGAGAACGGAAGACAACGCTGTGGCCTTTCTGTGTACATTGTGTATACTGTATACTATGTGAATACTGTGTGGATACTGTCAAACACGTTCAGTTGGTGTATCTTTATGTGTGTTTCCATTGCTGTACAGACATAATCGGATGTGGGAGACATGGAAAGAGAGGTGCAGATCTGTACCTTCATGAAGTTAATGGTCTCCGATCTTTGGAAGAACGTTTGCACTGAGCTCAGGAGTTTCTCCGCTTGCTGCCGCCTCTCGTTGAGCTGCAGGGCCTGCTGGGAGTTTTTCCTCACGTACATGGTGAAAGTGTTCTCCAGCATCTGCACGGTTTCGGCCTGGTTAGCTTCGAGCAGCGCGTGCATCCTCTGGTACTGGGCTCTCACACGCTCCTTCAGTTCAGACACTGCGTCCTGTGGAGAGGAGACACATGCACACGGACAATTACAGCCACCTATTTTACATGTTAAATCAGGTTAATAGCAATCGAACATTAGAACTTAAAAATGAAAATAGTTGTGCAATGTCTTTGATGGCTCTGGAGGAGCTTTCATCTTGTCAAAATTCAAGCTGCATCTATTTTCTTAAGGATGAAAAAGTCCAAATTCTCTGATTTCTGCTTCTTAAAGTTTTACTCCCCTGTTCACATTAAAGTGTGTTTACAGGTCTTGGGGAGTACTGCATATGAGATAAAAAGGAATATAAAGCCTTTTGTACCTCCAGTGATGTCACTCAGTGGATGTTGCATTCTGGGAAATGCAGGCATTAGGTTTTGAGAAGCCAACTGCTGGTCTAGCAATGCACTCCTATGACACTGTTGCATTTTTTTATTGACAGTTTCAAAAACAAATCAAAACTGATACAGCAGAACCAGAGATATTGCCATTTTCGTTCTAGTCTTCTTCTTCCTTTTCAAAACTTGGAGCCTACATTACCCAAAATGCAACTTTTCACCATTTTCTGACATTTCTTAGACCAAAAAACTAATCAATTAATAAAAAAAATAAAAAATAAAAAACTGACAAAATAATCAACAATAAAAATATCTGTTAGTTGCAGCCATAATCACAATACACTTTTGATTTCCTCAAGTTAGACCATTCTGTCTTTAATAGATCTCTTTTGAGTCCCCCGAAAAGGAATATTAAATTCCTGGAGCTCCAATTATAGCTAACAACATTGCCTTGTTTCCGGATAACTGTAATTCATTAGCATGAGCATTTGAATTACATAAATCACCTTTAGCACCATTCAACATAATTTAAAACCTTGGATAAAAAAAGGGAAAGAAAGTATGCACTGACAAATAGTAGTGAATTGATGCGAAGTATATTTTTTCTTACTTCATTTTGTGGAATCTATCACTTTCTTGTTCAGGACTGAATTCAGAAAGTCATTTGTAAAATGCATTTTCCCCCCTAATGCACTATCCGTTCAAAGCCGGAGACAAATTACATTTTCTTTTCATTTTCCAGCAGCGAACAAAAGTACAGGGTCATTTCATTATGGCACAGCGTAGACAAAATTACAGCACAAAAACCCCCACTTGATGACAAAGAGCTGTGCTGATAAAGTTCAGTATACACGATGTGTGTGTCGTACTGTACCTTCATCAGCGTCTTGTTTGACTCCAGCTTGGTGAGCTGCTCATCGATGTTCTGAACACGACCTTCAAGTCTGTCTTGCTGCCTCATTAGCATGGCCTGTGGAGAGATGACATGCGAGAGATGGATTAGACAGATGGACCACAACACAATGCACTGAGAATAAAATAAATATATAACTGCGCACTGTGTGTTAAAACTCCGGCCTCTGCTGTGACCTCAGCAAACCTGGGTGCTTTTCATTAGTCACTAAGACAACCTCCTCCACAATCCTGATGAGACGGAGGAAACAACAGCTGCCAGCGACAACCACATGCATTTATCCATTAGGGGAGCAGCGGCAAAGGCAAGAACGATTGCACAAATCCATCTCTGATTGTTTCTAAGTTTATCAGGGACCGTGCTACAGCAAGTGAAGTCCATTGTTGGGACCAGCCTACCTCCTCTGTGGGCTGAATCAGCTGGTAAAAAGAGCCAGTAAACATAATCCTTCTCCATTTACTGCAGGAGAAGGAAATCAATCTGCAGTCACAGGCTGACAGCTAACTGGGAACTGGGGAGGGCAGGTACGCTTTTTAATGAACTGTTTCTGCATGGGAAAAGGCACCATGCCCAAATAAGAGGGAACCCGCTGTCATGGCAACAAAGCCTTGTGTATGTATTTATATGTGGAAGCTAATGTGTATGTGAGGGAGCAGGAGGGAGCAAAACGCGGGGGTGTCTCTCTCTACCCCTCTCTGCTTTCTCATTTTGCCACATGCATTGCTCCCATTGTTTGCATTGGCCTCTGTGTCAGTGACAGATTGTCATGTCTGTGTGCATAACGCCGGGGTCGGCTCTCTCCCTCCGCATGGGTGTGCATGCAAGAAAAGGGAACGGCAGGAAAGGCGAAGTGCTGTGGGGCTCTGCTTGCACACATGCCAAGAACGGACAGAAAGAAAAGTGAGAAAGACATAGAAAAAGAGGGTGAAACCAACAGAGAGAAAGTTTGAAGCGAAAAAGGAGATAGGGAGAATGAGGACATTCCTGTGGTCTCTAGTGAGCGAGTTTCAGGGTAGCTACATTGTGGTATCACAGCAACAGGCCTCTTCAGCTGCTTACAACACTCATGGAGTCTTTATGTACAACAACTGCCTCGCCATTATACTATACCACAGTGAACACTTCCAACAGTCCATCTAGTTTTAAAACAAAAACAGCAAGAAGCCTGTGAACAAGCAATACATTATCTACACATAACTGTCCCTGTTTGCATATTCTTTTTGGATGGAGAAGTGCTGACAATTGTGTCGCTTGTGAAAAGGCAGAAAAGTATGTCTTCTTCTGTTCATGTCTCACAAATCAAGACTTTGATTAATCATTCATTCTTTGGACAATTGGCAATGGAAGCACTAACAACACAATAAACCAAGTAATGAATCTATTGAATAGACGTATATCGATTTTTGGACTACCCAGGGACAGCAGAATTACCTGTAAGCACAACAGTGACATATTATTGCCATATCAAGTTGCTGGAGAGTGTATTAGCAAACAGTTGCCTTATTACATATCCAATTGACTAGGACTAATATCAAAATGCATTTCTAGTCATGTTTCTGGCCGCTCGACGAATGCATGCCCAGTATCAATTTTCTGTTCTGTTTTGGTCTCCACCAACTACTTTTTGGCTTCTTAGCTGCCAAAAGCTCCACAATCTTAGCTATACACTCCCTATTCCTATTATAGTGCACTATATTAACCGTCCAACATGTTATCTGAGTGTTTGGCTTCTGAGTGTGTGAATTTATCCACTGTAGTGTTCTCAAAAGTTCCACAATTGGATTAAAAGAAAAAACAATGTGTCCACCAATTTCTCCAAGCAATCCCACGATTAGATTAGAGAGAAAGAAATGCATTACTGCACATTTTAAAGATGATAACTGTGCTAGCTAACTTTGATGTTGGCTAGTCGCTAACTCTGTCTGCTATTTAGAGCTATGGTTCCAGGACCACAACAGGTTAAGTGTATCTAATTTGTATGCCAAAGATCACAATTGATTGGTTCAACACAGTTTAGCCTGCATTTCTGTTTCCTCTGACAATAGTAGCAATGATATCATGGTTTGAGCTAAAATAGCTCCTCCGCATGGGATGCAAACTCCAATCTTCCATGTGAAGGTCCTGGGAGTAACCTACCCGTCTATCCCTACCTTATTGCTTCCTTACTGGTACTAACATAATTACGTATGTAACTTATGTTACAAAACCAAGTTATTAGTGTTTTCATTTGAACAAAATCTAAGAACTTCACCAAGTACTTTTTGTGCCGTAACGCAACCTTTTCACAGTGTGTGTGCGATGTAGTTATTGTCACCTTTCTTATCACGTTGTCAGATACCATGTTGTCAGCAACAGACATAAAAGGTTCACAAGGTTCAATTAATTGTCATTCTACAATGCAGGGCTGTACAACGAAATGTACGTCACCTTTTGTTGCTGGGCAGCTAGTGTACATTGAGCTGATCAAAGCTTTTTGTCTAGCTGCCAGCTCTGACTGGAAATGTTGCTGATGAGAGCGCTGAGTTAGAATCAAATCTGTAAAGTTGCTATGAGAACATAAGACTTAAACTATCACCTGAAAGACACTAAGGACAGGAGCTTCAGGGATGGGTGATAATTCTGTTTTGATTTATCTCCAAGCAGCTCCACTCACATTACACAGTCATTTGATCTGTTGTTCATATAACAATACTGATCAGTGCTGCTTTAAGTGCATTTCCAGTAATATGATCATGCATTAAAATCTGTGTCCGTGTTGCAGTGTTGACTGTGTCCCACTTGGGAAATTATGAAGGCATTTTACTTTGTGGTTAGTGATACTGAATACTTTACAGTGTGCACCAGTGATGGGGACAAGCCTGGGCTGTTGAATCAAACGTTCCACTTACTCCTACCATCTCTTATCAACTTAATAAAATACATCTGTGTGTTGGTTGAAGACTGATCATAAATCGTATTAGTATTTCTTACCAGTTATTATTGGTTTATATATCAAATGACCTTTCAATAGTATTGGAAGTAATAGCAAATTCCAACATGTTGTTTTCATTTTTGGTGGTGAGCAACGTTTTTGTTTAGGTGAAGTTTTGGACCATTGATGGCACTGTACAGTAATGTTATGATGAGCAATTCCTTGTAATGCTAGTATCACATTTCATTATCATTCATATGAGGCCTGTGGATTTATTAGGACCAGCTGTGCCGGCTGATGTGTTTGTGATAAGATATGTTTGGTGACAGGTTGGCCGTTTCATTACAGCATATTTAGTTCCACTTAATACATCAATGATGAGGACATAGGTGCACACAGTGGGTGATGTGGTTATTGTTAGTTGGTGGAGTTCATCTTTGGGAAAATTCATCAATAGAAGAGGGCAAGAACATTTAAATGATGCATCAAAGTCAAATGTTTTCATATACAAGCATTCATCAGGTTTGTCAGGATCCTAAAGACACACACAAGTAGATGCTCTTTAGTTTTGTTGGCTAGAAACACACCTGTACTACATCTCCACGGTACATCTTGCTTACGCAAGCTGTTTCAGTTAAACTGTCCTCTTCAAACAATCTGATATCAACAATAACAACTGACTCTGCCCTGTAAGATCAGTTGGCAACAATGCACGTTTAATCCAGTTTTTCATGTCCTGTGTGCACAACACTCAAGAACTTTTTAGACAGCACTCTTGATCACCGTCTTTACACAATGCTTTTATACCTTCAGTGTGACTTTTGTATTGACAAAAACAGGAGAGAAGACTTTGTTGGGTTAATCGGTGCATGATTGGCTTTATGTAACTTGGCTTCGCATAATGGCAACAGCTTTTCTGTGCATGGATGCTTCTGCTCAACAACTGTCTTCCTCATTTGCCATGTTTCCTCCAATTCCCCTCTTGTCTTCTTGTGTGCTTGAAATAGCATAAGGGGACAGGAGGGAACTGTCTGCTTGCTGATCTCTCTGTAGCAGCGTGAAAGCCTACCTTTATCAAGATTAAACCCACCAATGATCACTTTCCCCACTGTCCTATTTAGGCATCCAGACACCCGCGGGTTGCCAGGAAGCTCATGTTTAAATGAGGAGCCTCAGGCTCAATGAACAGAGAGCCTCTTTCACAATCAACTGACAACTATTCCCCACGTCTGATGTCAATGGACTGCCCTCTGCATTCTGGGGAACTGACTCACTCCAGCCCAGATACAAGGAACTGCAGACAGCAGAGCTTCCATGAGCGACGGTTTCCTGCTGAGGTGCCTGAGAAAACCAAGGTGAGGTTGTGTGGGAGGGCTCCTCCTCCGCCTGTCCCAGGGACGACATTACTATTATATTACTCTTCCTTTCTCATCTTGAAATTACAAGCTTGCTTGCAAAAGGTTACTCGAAAATGCTCCTGTGAGAGCCAAACATAACCAAGATATGAATGTTTCCTCTTTGTTTATCCCAAAAGCAACAAGAGTGCTGCCAAGGGAATTTAAAATCCTTTTACCAAAATAGAACATAGCTCTGTCAAGGAGAACAACCTTTCAGTAAGTAATGGAGAGAAGCCACTCAGGCCTCAAATTACTTCAACAAATGACCCAGCGCACAGGAAGCCTTACTTTTGCCTTTTGCCACAATTATCCATATAACAGAGAGTGCACCCCAGCACGGACAGCGTTAATATGAGAAGAGCCAGGACCTCTGACTCCTGGATAACTCCATTTAGCCTGCGAACATACAGTAGGGAAAGAAAAGAAAGATGGGTGGGTGTGTGCATGTGTGTGTGTGTGTAGGGAGAGCAGCTGTGGAAAGGGCTGAACAGACATCTTTTGTCCCAATAATAGCTCCGAACCAGAGCAACAGTTTGCGCCGAAGACTTGTACAGATTTAGAACTTTGTGATGTTCACACTGGAAAGAAAACCCGTCTGTACCCTTCCCGAATGGAATAATACGATCACCGAACCTATCAACAAGACCGCAACACGGCAGATGCTAAAACTAATCTGATTCTCACTCCCGCCCCTCCGCAGATGGGGAGGAACAGGGAAGAAATGCGTATAAGGCACCGTGGGTGGTTGTTTTTCGCACCTTGCCACTTACATTAAGCTTGTGGAGGGAGAGCGAACTGAAAAACACTAAAGAACTAATGAGGAAAACAAATACC
Source organism: Spondyliosoma cantharus (assembly GCA_900302685.1). NCBI lineage: Eukaryota > Metazoa > Chordata > Actinopteri > Spariformes > Sparidae > Spondyliosoma > Spondyliosoma cantharus. Next base: position 26,932 of record OMLP01028192.1, read on the forward strand.
GCCGTGGTATTACACGCTGGCTTCATGCTGGACACATTCCTCCATGCATCCTGAGGTCAACCCTGCCAAGACACATCATAAGTCATTCGCTGTCGGTCATGGTAACACACATACTGTAAAATCTAACCTTGTCTCCCAGAGCATTTCACTACAAATGTTTGAAACTCAAACTTGTCTTCACAAATCCCCAAATGTTCATCTCAACGACAGTCTGTCGGTTCTTTCATCAGTCCCTAAAGTCTTGCCAGTGTGCATTTCCTCATGAACTCAACCTGAAAAACAATCATGGTGGCTAACACAAACAAACTACATGTGGATCCACCCCCACTGCTCCGGGGTCATCATTTCCGGTGGATGCAGATTGCATCACAGCACTTACCGGAGGGCACAGGGCGCCTAATGTGAAGGCGTGGCGGGGTGGAATGTGTGGTTTGATCAAGGTTAAAAGCAGTCAGTGACGTACGTCTGCATGTGTGTGCATGCGTGTGTGCGCATCCGGCCCGAGTGGTGGCTTTCACCTGTCCAGTCTCTTCACATCAGATAGGATAAAAAGGAAGAGGCAAAGAAAGAAGGCCTTTATAGACCGATGACCTGAAAGAAATGTGTGCTTCATTGAAATTCAAAGAAGAAATCGCTCGAAGAAAGTGCATCTATCAAATCTTTTGACAGTCAGCTGATAATTCAAGTGAACGGGCGGGCAGGGGGAGCGTGTTGTTGTGTGTGTGTGTGCGGTTTACGTACCTGCATTTGTATGCGTTGGGTATCCACATCGCAGACTGTGTGTCTTTGGTTAGTGCAGTGGGAGATGCAGCAGAACGGACACAGAGCCACCTGCTCCTCCTCACAGTGGAGCAGCCTGTACTCCTCATGACTGGGACAGGTCCAGGCGCTCAGCTCCTCGGCGTCCACTAACAGGTGTCCCGGGGCTGCACACGGCTGCTGTAGGTGCGTCTGGATGTGAGTTTGGCAGCAGGGCTCCTTACAGCGCAGGCAGACCTTCCGCACAGGCAGCGGGGGGCCTCGTCTGCAGAGGACACAGTGCAGCACAGCGGGGACTTTCTCAGTGTTCAAGGCATTGAAGCGCTTCACTATGTTGGCAAGCTTGAAGTTCTTCTCCAGTGTGGGTTTCTGGTCGTAGTCATGGTTGCACTCGGGACAGCGGACCGCAGCGTTGTCCTTGGCCCAAGCCTCAGAGATGCAGCCCTTGCAGAAGTTGTGCTTGCATGGCAGCTGGATGGGTTCCTCGAAGACATTCAGGCAAATGGGACACAGGAGCTCCTCTTCGAAGCAGTTCTTCCAACTCGCCTCCATGTCTTCAGCCGGATCCAAACTGATGGGGAGTGACAGAAAGGGGCAAAACTGAGAATTACTTTCTAAATATGGGATTGCTGTGCTCTTTTTTTCGAAATCCACAGACACAGACGTAATGAAAACCAGGCTTGTCTCTACTCTACTTGCACAGAAATGTGTGGGCAGGCTAACCCACAGGTAAACGCGTACGACAGGTTTATTACAACAACACAATTAGCTACAGGAACATTAGCAGGCGACGACTAGCTGACTTGAGAGGAGCAGGTAAGATTCAGTCAAGAGAAGAAGAAAAAAAAAAAAAAACGAGTTAAACTTCGACAACAAACTCAAAAACTATTGTGACAATAAAACCATTCACGTTACGCACAACGACAATATAATATGCGGCTCGTTTGGGGATTTCACTACAGGACGATACAGGCTGTGGCGTTCGAGAGCAAGTGACAACTTGCTCCAGAATAACGCTTGAAACGGGACTCGGTGTATTAAACATCACACGGAGCGCCGCTGACATTTAATTTAACACGACGACACGCATGCCTCCTCTCTTCAAAGCGTTATGCCACCCAAATTAAACATATTACACGCATTCTTGTGATAGAAAAGCAGCGTTACCAACTATTTATTTTCCATGTCGTCGGCACACTCCGGTGCACCTATAATGCCGTAGAGCTTCGCGCATCCAGCCCCGCGATGAGATCCAGCTCCTCCGGGTAGATTACAGCAGTCTGTCCGGCTCACCGCTAAACACCGGGGCTTTTTTTTTTTTTGGTTTTTTTTAACAGATTCCCGGCTGTTACTCGACCGGTTTCGCTTTCCCGTCAACTCTTAGACGAATATTTAATGGCAAGTGCGGGCAGACTGTGTGACTCGTCGGCAGGGAGCTCACTCAGTGCTTTCACACCGACTGCCCCCCTCCGATAACGTGACCCGTCACACAGTTGATAAATAGACGGGGAGGAGCCGAGAGGAGGCCGGCAGCCAGAGCGGCAGAGCGGCAGGAGAAGAGAACAGCCACAGCAAGCTCTACCGGAGAGATTGTTAAATGACCAGGAGACATTCTGTGTGTGTGTGTGTGTGTGTGTGTGTGTGTGTGTGTGACCTGTCATCCTGTGCACCACTGGCTCCTGTAAACTGGAGTGCCGGCTGGATGACTGGGTTAGAGGCCCCGAGGGGCCCATGAGAGGGTGAGTGCATGAGGAGGAGCACTGAATCACACATGGAAAAAATATGCAGGCTTCAAGACAGTGTGACCGCCTGCATTTTGTGTGGACAAAGCATTTTGGGTTCCCTTTTCTAACAGGGCATCCCTTTTTTAACTTATTTAAGTTGTTGCCGAACAAATATGGCTTTATTAGTGGTTGATATAGTTTTGTTAATAATAAATAACTATACAAGAGTTATAAGCCACCAATAAGAACAGATTTCTGATCATTCTGTGGTTTGTGTTTTTTTTTCTCACACCCAGCATGACATTCGATTTGTCTTTTTGCCGAGCTTTTTGCTGAGCCATGGCTTGATTTGGCCTGCCAAGTGTTTATTTCATTTTTGTTTATATTGCTTAGTATTCTTAATCATCGTATCTTATTTTATACTTATTTATTTTTTGCTTTTTATTGTTGCTTACCTCTGTTGCCTTTTGCTGCTGTAACAATGCAAATGTCCCCATTGTGGCACTAAAAAATGATCTTATTTTTATCTTGTCTTTTATTTATATTGTTTTAAAAAAAAAGTGCTGTGTATGCTGTTTTATATTTGGTAAGGTAATTGCTCAATAGATATGTGAAATCCCTAATTATTAATTACTTAATTACAGCCGGTAGGAAATCAGTTAATTTAGGTAATTAGGGGTCTTAATACCATTTTGCATCTTAATACAATACAATACAATGCACAACAATAGAACACAGTGGGTGTTTACTTTTAGCCCGTGACCCACCCTGACATTTCAGTTTTGGCCCTCGAGGGGAAAAAGCTTGGGCATCCCTGTGTTAAATGGACCTGGTGCAAAGATCTTACTGACCCCCCATCTAATGCCCTCCGCAGCAATGTATGCAGGGCCAACAGCACTCCTATGTTACAAAAATGCTTAATTTGTGTTGGTTTCTGGTCATTTGATGTGAACAATGTATTATAAAATATGCACTGTGGTCACAATATGCGTGTATAATATCTGATACAGAGTCCATCAACTCAGCAATGAGGACATTTGTTAAAGACGCCTTCGTGTTCGAGTGGTGATAACATGCAGTGAACTTAGGACTAGAGGGAAACTCTGGATTTGTTGCCCTGGGACAGTTGCTCTCATTGCCCAGTTGGTATTCAGCTTGAGGAAGACCACTCCAACGGATCACTAACCCTCTGGGAAAGAAACGACAGACTGTATGTCTTAAAGCGGGACACCCATATATATTACTTACTGAATGACCAAACATTTATGTCACAGGTCTATATATAAATAAACAGACAAGTGACTCAATTCATTTGGTCCAAGTTTCAATAAGTACCAAGGCATTTTTTCTCAGGCAAAAATGTTTAGTTAAGTATTTGGTTAATGATATCCCAAGTCACTTATAGCTTGACTTAGGTACTAGGACTTAATCAGGTACTAAGACAATGTACTAGTACTCTAACAATGATGTTTTTGACTATAATAATTTTATAAAAGCTTTTCTATTTCTTAATTTCTTCTCAGCCCAAGTAATACCACCATCACCCTTAAGCAGTGAAATACTGACAGACAGCCACACTAAAAAAAAGAAGCTAAAAACTCGAAAACTGAACTGAAAACATAAAATGAACAAACACAAGTCGAGCCTTGAGTTATTTTTTTCCCGTCAACTCCAGTTGGATGTCATCGAAGCAGTGACTCGTGTCCATTTGATTCTGATTTACGATGACTAAAGTCTGTATTTCTGGTGTCAACAACCAGCTGAGTGAGTTTTCACAACCCGGCAACCATGACTTGCCTTTACTGGATATATGACGCATTAGTAAATAATGTAGTAACCATTAATAATGGCGATAGTTAACCCTTCATAAAAGGCGTATATACTGTACATATCACTATATATTGTTGATGGGAAATGATGCTTTAACGCATCAGCGCTTTAATATTCTTTATCAAATAATCAGCATAGCATTAAATGCTTGCATTTTTATGGAATTGAATATGTATTTGGATACCAAGGTGCTCTATATATGCATTAACAGAAACAAAAAACATAAAATATACTACTGTTTGTCGACATACTATTCTATATTAATTACACATAAAGGGGCAATTGTGGCTCAGCAGGTAGACCGGACTGTCCAGTTTGATTCCCAGGTCCCCTGTCCACATGTTCATGTGTCCTTGGCTAAGAAACTGAGCCTTTAATTGCTCCCGATGGATAGGCTTTTACACTGCGAGTGAGAATAGGTGAATGAGAGGCTAACTGTTAAGTGCTGTGTTTGAGAAGCCTATATAAATGCAGTCATATCACTTACACACCAAGTCTGTGAATGAAATAAGTTCCTTTGTTATTCTGCAGTTTTGCAGCTTTATTTGTGTAAATATGTACACTCTTTAATGCACTTGGGATTACAATCAGCCAGTTCAATCAATAAGACAGTACTTACAAAATACCTGCCTAAACTTGAAATTTGTCACTCTGGACAAAAAAGACAAAGAAATTTAAGACGCCATCACATTGCAGAAGAGTGACTCTGGTAAGAAAACGCTGTAGTACAAGTATTTTTTTTTTCTGTTTTAGTGTTAATTCGGAATGCAGTGACACTATCAGAAAAAAAGACAACAAACGCAGCATCATGAGAGCTGTATGCAGCATCAAGTCAACAGAGACTATGTGGTCCTTTTCAACTCAAGGCACTGAGGAGTTTTTCTCTGACTCATTTTCAAGCAGGTCCTACTGGTAAAAAAAAAAACAACATAAAACAAAACACCACATATTTATGTGGCCACTGGAGGCAACACTTGACAGGCCACTGAACAAAATATCTCAGTCTTTGAACATTTACAACGGACTTGATGTATTACATTTCGTAACTTAAAAACAGGAGACAACATGTGTGGGGAAAAAAAAAAGGACAAGTAAAAAAAAAATATTACTCAATACAGGAATCCTGTTCTTGGCACAGGGGAGAATCGGTGGTTATACCTGCAGCATTTGCCAGGTATCTAAGAAAACAGTTCAGATGCTGGAGTGATTATCCCAGACAAATAGGCAGTTGTAGTTAATCATAGTCAGCCTGCCTATTACGACTAAATCATGACACATTTGAGACATAGAACGTTTACCTTTGGTATAACCACAAACACGTAAGAGAAAAATGTCCAGCATTTGTAAATACTATACACGAGCTCAAGTGAAAAAAAAAAACATTGATAAAAAGTTCCAACATGTGACTGTTCTGTCCTTCTAAGGCCAATGGAATAAATACAACTGATTCGAGAACAGCTACCCAGTTATAGCTTGGAAACACTGTTTGGTGATCACAGGATGTGGGCTCATCTGTTTTAGTGACGTATATTTCGGAGCGCTTGGCAGGACATACTGGAGGAACATCCTGTTTTGACCTACAGCTGGTGTGTCACCTTTAAATGATTGTTCTTACAGGTGGAACATCGGGACAGGCTGGTTTCAGGCCGATTTGACCTTCTCAAAAACATTCAAGCTTCAGAGAAATGTTGTAAACAGTGGGGCTGGTATGAGAATGCAGTAACAGGCAAAAAAGTAAGTGTTAAGATCATCCCTCGGAGTGTCTTCAGGAGTGTAACAGTAAGGTCGTCCACTATGGGAGCGACATATATGTGGGCTGCATGTCCTTGGTGGCCCACTCTGGAAATGTGTGTCTGCTGGTGTGTATGTTGGTATTTTCTAGTGATTAAGTGTCTCTTTCTCATTGCAGCGGATTATCAAACACAGAGTCTGGTAGTACAGAGATCTTCAGCTTCTTTTCAGGCCAGCTGTACTCCTTTGGTAACTTTGTCTATACAAAGAGAAAGAACAGACATGGTGAAACATGCAGGCAGTTGAACAAAACCAAACAAAAGTTCAAATACAGGGGTTTCACTTGCCTCCTCACGAGTGTTTAGTTCCTGTAAATCCCCAAGCATCTGCTCCACAAACTCTTCAGTCAACAATATCTATACAGGAAGAACAGAGGGTCAAATAACGACATTAAAAAGGAAAGCGAAAAATGGAAACTTTCACTTTAAGTATGAGTGTGTGTGTGTGTGTGTTTGTGTGTTTGTGTGTGTGCAAAAGTACCTGAAGCCAGGGGCCATGGGCTGCATACGGATGCTCTTCAGTAGCAAAAGCTCCCTCAACTCCCGTGGACACAAATGTAATGGCCGTATCTCCGTTGATACTTTTGTAGGTGAAGTGTCTCCCATGGAGCAACCGGCCCCTGTGAAAGACCAAACACAGGACAGTTTGCAGTAAGTAAATATATTGAATTTGCCGGTTGAAGAAAAACAATGCCAGGACAAAAATGTTAGAAAATATTATTATTATGAGAATGAAACTTAATGTTAAAAGATTCTTCATTTGACTTTAATTCTAATTTGGCTGAATTTTCTTGAGTAACTGCGGACATTTGGAAACAGGCAGTCGTTACGAGGATTTAAGTGTGATAGAGAATCTTTACTGGTAACCAAGTCTGTCAACTGCATTTGATACTTGCGTGAATATAAGCTACATAAAGTAGCTTTGTAATACAATCAAAGACTTATATCAGCCTAACTTAATTACCAAGAAATATTGGTTAGTGGTTAAAATTTAAATAAAGTCTATTTCTAATTTGACAGAGATGAGATGTTCACCCATTTCCACAGTCTGTTAGTCACATAATTTGAAGGCAACACTTGACAAGATCAAGCCCCATGCTGGTATCAGATAATGGGGTCATTTACTCCAGCTTCTCATTGTCAACTCCCTGCACACAAAAGCGCTCTCTATCAACTAACTCTTTTGTTGTTCTCTGCTCAGATAGAGATCACATAAAGCAGGTTCATCCTCATCTTGTTTCCCCAAAATATTACATGTTCCAAATAAAAACAGTCCAGATAGCCATCAGCCACACGTGTGTGAATTTCATAAGACAAAGAGCAAACCAGAGAAAGCATAAACACAGAAAAAGAAATGTTAAGATGCTGCAAACTTCTCCATTTGTTTTGTCACCATGGCATGCAATGTAATACCATCTGTACACCTCCTTTTTTCCTTTTAAGATTTTCCTGATGTCCGCGGAACCTAAAGTCACGAGCTAGACGGTGGCCATTTGGCTAACCTGGTGAGGATCCACTGTATTTAAATGCGCAGAAAAAGGGAAACTTAAAGGATAAAGATCACCAAAAATTCTGCAAACCATGACGATCTTCCTTTTAAAGCTACTTCCTATCGATTGACATAGTTCTGGTGTAGCAGGCAAGCAGTATAGTGAGGGGGCATTGATCCTGTGCCAACTTCAGTGACTCAGTTATGACGTCAATGTACAAACATAACCTTTACTAACTTCCCTAGTTAGTAGCTGGTCAGGAAGGAGGTAAAAAAAAAAGCAAACCTATTTACACAAAATGTGCCAGACAAATACAGTAGGACCACAGTCAATATCCTGTAAGTAACATGTGTCCAACTATAAATCACAGTTTTATATTTACACACTTGTTTCACTTTGAACATGTTTGGCTCACTTAAAATAGCACTGGACATATTAAAGCCCACTCCTTGGAGTTGCGTCACACTTCAAACTCACATCAAAGTGTAAGTAGGTGGAGGACATTTTAAATCTGGGGCTGATTTGCAGAAAGCCCCTTTTTAACTTCTAAGTAACTTGTGTCATATGCGTTTTTGCTGGGGTGTTTTTATTAAAGATATTCTACCACACCCATCCAACTCAAATGTTTGGACTATTTTTCATCGGCTTATCTTTGGGGCATTCCAAAAGGGTAAGTGTCGTGCGTGGGATGAGGAGAGAGAGGAAGGTGCAGTACCGCAGGCAGAGGGGCAGCAGCGTGCCTGACTCTTGATTGAATTTTAGATGGACGCTCTCCAGCTGTCGCGTTCGGACCAACTCGTGCGGAACGATGGCCGCTGAGCTCTCACTCTCCAAACTGTCCTTCCGACTCCTGAGAAACAGAAGGAAAAGAAAAAAGAATGATTGAGGAAGTCTGATAAGGTACATTCAGCACGACGTGGAGGAAGTGTACGGAAAAATATTTCACAACTCCTAACACAGAACTGTTACCTGATTCGCTGGAAGAGGAGAGACTTCCACAGAAAAGTAGCAAACACATTAATGACAAACCGCCATATCATGCTAGTTATGCTTAGAAACAAATGGCGAGAACAGTTCAAATGTCAGTTGTGCGGTGAGTCATTACACACATTGGAGGGAGTTGTCTTGGTGAAGCCTTTGAGCTGAGCTGTGTGTGTGTGTGTGTGTGTGTGTGTGTGTGTGTGTGTGTGTGTGTGTGTGTGTGTGTTGGTGTGTGGGAGGAACACTCACTGAGGTCTCTCATGGCTCTGTCTCTGGTTGTTGATAGGTGGCAGCGCTGCCTTAGTGTTAAACTCCAGTCCTTTTCTCAGGGTCTCCCTGATCTGCTCTGTGTCTGACAACACACAGACAAAGATCAGCATGAAATGAGAAACGTTGTGTACAGATTGGTTAAGCATTCTCGACTCTTTTCACTCCTTTGAGACTTTGCGCACCTTTGTCTGAGAGCCTCCGTGGCTGTGATCCTATGCAGATGGATCGGCTATCCTCTTCGTCCTCTGGCGGTCGACTCAGATCGTCCCACACACACTTGGCGCTGACCCCGCTCAAGTTAGAGCCCTCTGTCTCGATGCCTTGGTCCACTCTCTCCTGCTTAGATGAGCAAGAAATATACGCAATCATTAACACTAGCTCACACGAGGTCGAAATTTTAAGGAACAAAAATAAACTGCATGAGGATTCATGGGTCAAATACAGACAGGGAGCAAATGGAGTCGTTGAAAATAACACTACATTATCTATAGGGTTCTCTTTAAAATACCTCGTAAATCTAAAAGTCACTTTGCCTCCGATAGCCAGGACAAAACCTTGAGCCGAGATATAAATAGCTTCCTTTTCTCTATCTATATGTTTATATTGGGACAATCGGTTTCCTTTGAGTCACTCTTAAGTCCACTTTTTCACCCAGTTCCCTTTATTGACCATCTATCTAATGTCAAAACTCCACACTAAGCCATCCCTACAATATAATAAGAGCCTATGATGGTGTTACACAGTTAGTTGAAAATGTAGCATCATAATATTATTGGAGCTGTATCAAGGCTCTCGAAAACAGAGAACAAAAAAAGTGAATATGTCTTTATAAAATGCCACAAGCAGCTGAGGAACATACTACTGCTTCTTGTTACACACATAATAAATACAATATTGTGCACTGAGCTGAGTGTGCAGAACTTAGTAAAGCCTTACTTGTAGGTGTGGATCAATGTCAAAAATGGTCTCCCCTCTCCTCATGTCTGTGATCAGCCAGGGGCCACCAGCTCTGTACACAGGGCAATCATCGGCATGAGTCCAAGAAAAAATTAACCTCAAGTTAAACACTCAGAGTTAATAAATTAACAAGTAACAACGCTCCATTTGTCAAATTGGACTCCATGCACTTTCTACTGGAATGGCGTGGATGTAACTGCATTGCTGTATGCAAAAATAGACGGATAAGGACTTGAAGCATGTGTCAAATCAAGTTGTAAATAAGTCCAAATCTAAATGATGTGTATTCCCTCACATACTAGAATAAGAATGATATTTATGTTCCCACTACAATCCTAAGCTATGGAGCAGAAGTTTGACTTATGAACAATCACCTGTGAAACAAAGCACCAAAATAAAAGCTGAGAATGGCACAGCCCAACATGTATAGTTTTAAAATGTTAAACTTTGCTTCTTTATCCACCATGTTCTGATAAAAATTTTACTCACACTCTGACTCCACGCATCAGCTCCAGGATGCCTTGGCCGTTCCACTGTTGGGCCGCCTGTAGCTCCTCTGTACATACACCCACAATCTATAGGAGACAATGCAGAGCATTAAATGGCATGGTTTACAGTCTTGTTACCTGCTGAGTCCCTCTTATTACTGTTGCTGTTCAATTAACGTACTTCATTTAACTTACTATAATAAATGACGAGTGTATGGACATTCATGGGCGCCAAAGATCTATCACTTGACCGGATAATAAAACAACTTTTATTATTCGGTAGCTTGCCACGTTGCGATCACATATTTGAACTGACCTGGAGAAAGCTCACTGTGCCAAAGGGAGTATTAACTGGTTGCATCTGTGGGTCCTCTGTCAGCAACATATGCTGGATACGAGATTCACTGTTGTCGAGTGGACTGTGCCACGATACGTGGTCGCCACTACAAAATGTGTTTTCTGTAAAACAGCAAACAAAATGAGACATTTTTTAAGTTATCTAGAATACACACTGTGTCATGACTAACCTTGTGCCTTCAGCCAACAGTGGGAGGCAGTCCTTCTATCCTACTTTTCATTATCTGACAGAACAGAGTTGCAGAAGGAAAGTTACAATAACAGGAAGGGACATAGATCAGCCGCAAAATAAGGGAGAAAGGGAAACAAAGACCCAAATGTGTCAAGAAAAGTTTAAAAACTCCATTTTCCATGTGAGGAATGTATCTGCTTCTGAGGTAACATGCACCAAGTCCAGCCTCGCTGCAGGAGAAAAGCGAGGGGGAAGATGGCCAGGAATCAGCATTCATTTAGCTCAGGAGCCCAGCCCACCCAAGCGCAAATTGACCCCAGCTGGAGAGAAGAGTAGGCCTTGGCGGCGAGGAGAGGGAAGCCTGGAGAGAATAGTCCTCTTCTCTTTGTGCATAGCTTTAAAATGTCTCCTCCCATTCTCAACCACACGTTCTTGTGCATATTACTTGCGCAACTGAAGGATTAAAAAAATAATAAAAAACTTAGCGCTGTTTATACCCATTACACACAAGGTATACGGTCACACACTACCATTTTAAAAGGATTCTTTTCACAAATACAAAGGGAAAGAAAGAGGAAATTAGACTTCCTGCCAATACCAGGAGTTCCAACAAACAGAAATGATGTGGACTAAGCATAGGACAGCTGCCTGCACCAGACTCCTAAACTCTATTCTCTTCAAATGTATAACACATTCTTCACCTGGCAACTGCAGCCAGAAGGGAGTTATTCTATCAAAACCTTTGCAGATGAATCATTTACCAGACTATTAAAACAAAACGTGACCAAATGGAACACGCCGATCGTTACTCTTTAACACAAGTTCTCCAGGTGAAGGATGAAGAATGTAGAGCCGCAAAAACAAGTTTTAATCTCTCTTTTTAATCTTTTCATTGATTAATAAATGAATCAGCTCTTCCTTCAAATGTCAAAAATTACATAAAATGACACCAACATTTCCAGAGCCCAAATAATTGTGTCAACCCTACTTGTTTAGTCTCACTCAACTAAAACATTAAACAAAAACATGAAACACTTTACAAAGCTAGCTATACAATGCGTATAGCTAGCTTAAACTCGTGAAACAATGCGTTTCACGAGTTTAATATGATATATTAAATCTGAATAGTTCACTTATCACAGAAGACTTTTGAGAGTATGCATTCTCTTAATCCTTTGTCAGTACTGCTGCGAAACTGTCAGTAAATTTAAAGTTTGTTTCACAATAATGAGATTAAATGATTTTTTTTTGTTTTTTTAAATGTTACTCGACTGCAAAAGTACATCGTTGTCTCTCTGTGCTCTTACCTGACTGGAACACATATCGTGCCAAGCCTTGCATGAGTTCAGCTGGCCAAGTTGGTGGTGCTGTCTCTCCCATCTCTCTTTTGAGTCTAAAGGTGAGCTCAAAGCCAAACCCACTGGGTCCATCTGCCCCCGTGAATCTAATACACACACACACACACACACACACACACACACACACAGTGGGAAACAGCGTTTTAATCTTTTGTTATATGCATGAGGTTTTCTCAGGATAAACAGCATGCTGTAGAATAATAGGGGATCAGTAGGTGCCATGTCAGTCAGTGGGTGGTCAGATCTAAGTAATGTTTACTTAAAACAGATGTGATGTGATGCAAAGATTTCCCACAATGTAAAATGAACTGAATTAAAAAGAAACGGATCAAGGAAGCTCCTCATCCTTCCCACCAAGATGCACTGAAATCCCCCCCCAACACCTCCGAGCGACTGGAAGTCAAGTTGTTGCAGTATGTACTTACTCATGAACTCTATTATCCCCATACAGGTCACTCAGTCCAAAACTGACATAGTGCCAATGCTCCTGGATGTCCTGAGCTGGGCAGCCCATGCTCCTATACATACTGATGTAGTCTAACGGGTCTGGTCCTCCTAACCTGTGAGAAGCATAAAACCATCGGCCATATCAAAAACTGTTTTTGTTAGCAGTGGACTATGTTTACTCTTGAGTACACCTATGTTAGCTTAGCTTGGAGGCTCTAATTTTTAAGGAAGTGGTTAGATACACGTACATGAAGGTGTTTTAATTGAACTAGTATAGTATGGCAACGTTACTGAATTCTAAAACCAACTTAAACATAGTTGCACACAGTGTGGCTCCGAGCTGCAGTTAGCTGGACGATTAGCTTAGCAGCTAAGCTAACTGTTGGCTAGCCATCATCACTAGCTACGAAAAGTTCTTTCACAAATTCAGTGCCTCTTTTATAGACGTGTCAGGCCGGCAACAAAAGAACAAAGTACCTACCAATATTTTACTATGGCTGTAACTTGAAGCGGGTTAGCCTGCTCGGGGTAAAGTCTTCTACACTCCCCGTAGATAGCCTGCAGTCCAGGGGGAAACAGCGGCACCAGCCCGTGGGCTTGAGCACCACTGTTAGGCCGTACCTCATCCATGCCAAGGCCTCGAACAAATCTGGTTATTCTTATAGAAACAACGTATATGCAGTTGTCTTCTGTTATCCACCCCAGTCAAACAAAAACGGGAGCAATCTAAATCATAAAGGCTCCACACTATTGAGGTTAAGCAAAGAAAAACAAATTTCACCCCGATCGTTGTGCTACACTCAGCAGGGACACAGCCTGTTGCTCATCCTCTGCAAAATCTACCCAACCATTGGTTGGATGAGGATCATGACGTGCCTGACTGACGGCTACCACTAACCAATGGGAAATGAGAATACAGGCCCCTGCGGATTTGTAGATGACTATGATTGGCTGATATTCTGTCAATCCAACAGTAGGGCGATGTGATTTCAGGGTTGGGACTTAAAAGTTTTTTAGGGGCCAAATGATGGAGGTAGAGGCCAAATGGGTCTTTGAAGGAAAGATTCTTTGATCAAGCAAAGCAATCTGAATACAGTACAATCATTCAACCTTTTTAAGTGAAAGTATAAAAGTATCAAAAAAGTGTAATTGAAGTAGGATCTAAAGTATTTATTATGCATAAAAATGCCTGAGAGACTATGCTGTTATATATCATACTATTGGATTCTCAATACTGACGCATTTATGTGAAAGAATCATTTTATGGGTTTGGTTGCAGGGGAGGGCTAATTTTGGTTGTTTGATTTATATGTTTGATTTATAACCATAATCAGCAAATCAAAAGTTAAATTTCCTTCTGACATGTAGTGTTGTCAACTGCTAAGCAGCATAAAATGTCCATTCTCAAGTAAAGTTCAAACACCTTAAAGTACTTCAGTAAATGTATTTAGTTACTTTCCACCACTGCAACTAAGGCTATTGTATTAAGTAGCATTTTGAGTTTTCCATCCACAGATTGTTTAGCCTTTTTAGTTCACTTTATTATGTTTCATACATTTATAAAGACAGCATGTCCAGAAAGCATTACAAATTATATTTGTACTCCTGGTTGCTAGTAAACATGTAATTTAAAAAAAAGTATAATCAGTCAGAGCCCCTTCATAAAATGAGTTTTAGTGACATTTCTTGTGGAGTCAAACTGGGCACGTTTTGAATTATTTGTATAATAAAATAATAGGCATAAGCAGACAGTTACATTATGAGGAAACAACCCAACATGATAAGATGAGGAACTTGAGGTTTTTTTTTTGTTATGATAACTTCACTGATAAGAGATAATGAAGGTGCTGTCATCTCTTTCATAATACTGAACGCGATAAAAGAGAAATGGTAGCACAGTGTTTTATCAGCTGACAGGTTTCCGGCTGTGCAAAGATAATTCAGACCTCAGAGTGTCAGCCATTCTTCGTACAGCTATTCTTACGCCATGATTTGCTCAGGCAATGTTTCCGTTACCTCGCTCTCCTCATGCATGACAGCAGCCAAGCCTTTCTGTATTTCTTACCCCCAAACAGTATACTCAACAGTATAACAGGAGCCCTGAGGCCAGGGACTTCTCTAAGACTCAACTATGGACCCTCTCCTATAATGCTGTTAAATTAATCTGGGAGATGTGTGTGCACATTCAGCAGCCCTGGTCACTCACGGCCCAGAACAGGACTGACAGCTTTGCCACCTGAAACAGATGCTTTCTAGCGGGAGATTGGAGAGGGTGTAAAGTCCTGTCATGGAGCTAACAGAGGTTGTCTGAAAGGTCCTGTGTAAAGTACATGGCACATCTAAGAATAACTTTGAAACACTTCAGGTACCTCAAAAGAACTGCTTTAAACCAGTGATGTTGTGCTGATCGTGTCTCCCCCCGTTAAAAGTCCATATGACAACATGGCGTTTTGTTTTTTCATACTTGGAAATTGAATTAGATTTGTCATGATATTGTAATTGAAAAGGATGTTGGCTATCCTACATAATCATACTGTTTATGGCTGATTTAGCTGACTGCCTTCAGCCATGCGCGAGATGTAATGGCACTAGAGTTGAGATAAGACCGGAAAAAAAGAGGTCCACGTGTGTGGGCTAAGTAAGTGTGTGGTGGCCATTTTATTTCTGAAAATCATTTTTCCTTGTATGCTGTCACTATTTCTTGTGAAATGCATGACATAGATGTTGCAGTGTTTTAAATGTCAAACAAAATGTGGTGAGAGTAAATACAGTACAGAGGAAAACAATTTGGTTTGGTTCACTTTATTAACAACCTGCAACGTAACATCAGCTTTGAAAAAAATATGATCAATCATTTTAATGTTTATTTTGCTCACAAATGCAAATGCATGGCTTCTTCATCATTTGAAGAAAGGTAACAATATATATAACACGCGAAAAACAAAAAAGAATCCACAGGTGATTGTAGTCCCCACATGCAATACTTCATTCTGATGGTCATTGTTTCTGCTCTTTGCTGCCGTGCAAATAAAGATGACAAACTAGTACCATGCCAAAAGAACTGAGCCCATAGATGACACCTGAAGACGCCACCATCTATGGAATTCAGTTCTCATAGCAGAACACTCTTCAAGATTTGGTCCCCAGGAGCCGCTTGACACCTGAACAGGTTAATCATTTGACACAACTCATGTTTTGACATTCTTCTCTCGTCAACTCATTTTCAGGAATAAATAAAACCAAAGTAAATTTGCCTATAACAAATAGAACAACCTGAAAAGTTAACAATGTAACAATAAAAGCTGGTTGAGGATACAGCATTTTGAGCAGCATGTTGAGATGAAGTCATGACCTTCCCCATTTCTCAAGAAAAGCAGGGTGATGAGCTGATAGCGACAGCCCTACTTCTTTTCATTGGAAGATTGAGCAACAGGTCATTGCATTGGCAACCGCAGTTGATCTTAAACAGTGATGAATCATAGCTGGCATTTTGCATTTTTGCGCTAGTGCAATGTGCAATTTAAGAGATCTCCTTTTTCATTAATCGGCAACAGAGGCATTGAGAGGCATTTTAATGCGAGTGAAATAAAACCACAGTTGAAACAAACCTCTGAAGTGAAGTTATGATCGAATGGATCCAATGCTGTGGTTAGACAGAGTCTTGTGAGGCGTTTCAGGGTCCTCAGAGGAAACCATCTTCTTGACCTAACTATTCCTGGAAATGCTTCACAGCCACTGAAATGAAAGTCTGTCTACCAGGCTCATGCAAGCACTGAATCAGACCATGGTGATAGTGCGCTGGTCAAGGAATGAAATGACTCATTAGTTATGGCCGTACACTCCCAGGAAAAGAACTCTGGGACAATTTGATTACACACATACAATTGGACGATGTATCTTTGAACCCTCCAAAGCAACCGACGTGCGATGTGTTACAGGATTTCTTCCTTCATCTAAAAAAAAAAAAAAAAACACCTCATCCAAGGCCTGGAGTCAATATTGACAGTGACAGTAAAGTGAGATAGTTCCTCAATGTTATCTCAGTTCCTGTGGTTTATTCAGCAAGAGTGTACATTCTTTTAGGATACATGTAATACAGCACAATGAACTTTGTGTGGAAGGCCACACCTGAACACGTTCAGGAAACTCCTATCTTTCCGGCAGTTGGACCGGGAAACAACCGGTTTTACAGCCTGTTACTAGACATGAAATCTCTTAATAGGGCATGAACCAGATCACAGACAAAGATCAGATCAGTCGACTTGCACACATCACGCATGCTTCATTATCAGGAGAAATGTGGAAGTTGGTATTTCTTTTTGAAGAAGTCTACTGTAACTGTTTAAAAAATGGCGCAACCTGAAAGATGTTGAAAGTTTGTAGCTTGCTGTTTTAGGCATATCAGACAATACTTACCCCAGACATTCACAGAAAATGTTCATGCTCCAGCTCTTGGGTGCATCAAAAACACATCTCCTCATGTAGGCCCCTCGCAAAGTGAAACTTTGAACACACGTCGGCGGTCCCATCTCATCAAAAAAGATGTTTTAAAAAGCGTTGTACAGGCAGCAAGTCTGTCCAGACTGAATGATCATAAAGTGGTGGCCATCCCTCCCCAGTTCACCTGCACGTCCTGCTCGCTCTCCCATGTCCTCCAAGTTCCAAGGAAGGATACGGCATACTGTGTGACATTCAGCGCAAAGAACCTTAAATACCACCACCTTTCACATCACCCATCAGTCTCCCTCCCTCCTCTCTATCTGTGTCTTATACCCTCCCTCCGTTCGGTAAGCCTGACAGTCACTTCCCAGTAAGAAGGAAACAGTGGGAGTGAACAGCACGCCCCCTCACAGTGAATCAACACATAATAGTTTCTGAGGAAAACCATCTGACTGGCCCTGCCCCCTGTTCCCATAAAGTAAGCAGGGGAAAGGCTGTGTCTACTCGAGGAACCAGGAATTCCCCCATAGGCCATGAACAGCTGTCGAGATGAGAGGCGATGACGAAGCCGACACACTGGAAGTTTGAGGGCCGGACGTAATGCAAACAGAAACCGTGTTTGGTGTTTTGTGTGAGTGAAATAGTGTTTAACACCATATGTTTACATAATAAGTGAATGGAAATTCTGTCCACACACACTGTGGGGGTTGATATGCACAATCATGTTTGAGCCGGTGACACCAGGTTTCCTAGAAAAGTGTTTTTCTCTTTGCTAAATTTTTTTTTTTTTTTTTTTTTATCAGCATACTTGCGTCACGGGTGTGTTTAGGATGAGATTGATTCTTGTGAATATTTGTGTAGCTGCAGTCATTTATTCAGGTGAGGTCTGATAGGGGACGACTCATAAAAATAACTTTGTTTGCTCTCTGGTCATACTCAAACACGACAGGGATGTGATACTGTGTTCAATCAGGTGGGCGTGACGGGAGTGGGTCAGCAGGCTAAAAACCACCGTTTTAAAAAAGACTAATCTTCAGTTTCATTGTTCCGCCATCGTGTGAAAAAAACTCTTATTTCCTCATACTCTTCGACTAGTCACCTCACGTACAAGAAACTAGTCTGTTTTTTCCAAGTACTTCCTCAGAAAAAGCCCTGTCAGGTTAATTCAGCTGGTTTCCTTGATCTGGTCCAAAAAAGGGAATCCACACGCTGTCGGGAAAACATTCAGCGCAGTTCCTTTCTTGTACTTGGATGCGTATATTGTACGTATTTCCTGGATGTATACGCTCATCAGAATGTGTCATGCCTTTGTTTTGCAATGGAGCACACCCAGATCATGCACTGGCTTCAGCTGAAGGTGAAAACCCACCGAATCCACGAGAAGCCATTACTAGAATAAGAGGTACAGAGACCCCATAGAGTCCCAGCATTGATGTGCAGTGACTCTATACTCCACTTTCAAACTACATCCTTGGGCTGGTGGGATAAGTTGCAATTGACATTTTGCGCCGGACTTCAGAAACAAGCCTGGCTTTCATGCTGCTGTTTGAACACTGGGGAAATCACTCGCAAAAGGTCACTGAGCCCATTTCCTTTTCTTTCCTCCCCATGCATCTAAAGACCTGGAAGAGCCCCTTTCAACTGCACTTCACTTACTGGCAGACATATTCAAATTTCTATATAGGAAGTGAGAGAAGGTGTAGGTGACCAAAGAGCACATAGGAGATGAGACAGCATATTTTATTACAGCTCTTCCTTGTTTTTACTCCAACATACAACTTAAAAGCCTCATATGGAAAACTGAAAGGACATCCTGATATAAAGGCCGGTTCCATATGGCCTTAAATATCGCAATATCTTTAAGGCTTTATGGCAATTAATAATACATCTCCATATTTATTTATTTTTTTAAATAGCCTCAAAAGCACTTAAATGCTAGGAGGACAGGGTGACAAAAAAAATATTTCCTGATAACTTTGAACAAAAACCTCAATATGGATATTGCAACAACATTATTGGGTTGACTATTGATACTTTCACAAAATATTATCACAATGACAATTCTGGTAGAAAAGCATCGGTACTGTGGACGTGGTTACATCTTTAATTGATGGTCAGCTGCCATAACAATAGATTAGTGGTTCCATCATAAATAACATATTAAATAAACCACTCAAAATGAGTTAGGGATATGGGTGAGTAAACGCGTGTGCATGTAAATGCAATAAAAGTCAAATAAAATGTGTTAAAACACAAAATAAATATATTGTCACTGATGTTCAATGCAAAATCTGAGTAGACTACATTAGGAGTTAAAAGAACAGATGAAGTTACTCAGGGCTCAAGGATGTGACTGTTTTAGTCACACACGTACTCCAACATCTGTTGGGTGCAGCATTTTCATTAATACCACTGATGTGCCTGGTATTCCGCAGGTCAGATTAAATACATGTATAGAAATATTTAGTTTGTTTGTAGACAGTTGCCTTTAGATGATATTAGCCCATAAACATTTTCAAAGAGCACTTTTTCATGTAATGCTATGATGCAAATAAAGAAAGACCTTTATCTGTAACTTATTCCTGTTTACAATCATTTACATATTGTGTTAATAAAATCAAATTCAATTTTGGATATTATAAAATGCAATAGTGTAAAAAGTTGGTCTGGAGCCCTGCTACTAAACAGCAAAAAAACTAATAACATCAGTTTGGTTAGAATTTCTATTGCATTTAAAAAAAAAAACCAAAACATTATTTAATTGAGTACAACTTAAATTTGATGCGATCAATGGATTGATGATGAATCATTAACATCCTTAGTGGTAATAATGACTAAGTGGGTAAAGGGAAGTATTAGAAGAAATACAACAGTCCGGTAAATTCTGAAAGTTACGTCACTTTACTGTAATGCAGCCTTTAAAACCAGGAAAAGACGTAAACCATAGTCAAAATATCCAAACTCGCAAGACAATACATAATCTCATATCACTATGACAAGATAATGTGGATATATTGCTTAGCAGTACCTGATATTTTAATTTGCATTAAACTGTGAAGTGATCATTATTTTTTCAATGAGCACAAGACTCCCTGATAGTCATACATAAATGAAGCTGTATCAAATCCAAGACTGCTTTACTGACTCAAGTGTCCTTTGTCATTTTTAAAACGCAGTACTACAACATGTCTCTGAAGTCCGTCTTCCCCGTCCCACAGGTGATCCAAAGAGAAAACACCCCTCTGCTCCACAAACGTCTCAAACAGGTGCAGCCCGCCTCCTACACCAAAGTAATGGGATTTGGTGGCGAGGTAGACCAGTCCACCTGGAGCCAGCAGCTTGTGGAGGGTCTCGTGTAGCGTGGGGTAGTATGCGGTGTTGTAGATAGTCTCTGAGGTGAATATAATGTCATATTTGGGTTGTGGCTCCTCCTTTTTAACCAAGGCAAGAAATGTGCTCCAGTCACCAGAGAAAAAACGACATTTGTTGAGCAACGGCTGGTGGGAGGGGTCAACAGCTTTTTTCTTAGTTGGAGGGCTGCCATCTTTTACCTCCTGTTTTTCTTCCACATTCATTTTAGGAACCCCTTTGCCCTTCCCTTCTTTGTCATCTTCACTGTCTACGTCATCATCCTCTTGGCAGTTTAGCATTACATTTGGCACTGTGAGCTGTTCAATAACTGTACTGTTGTAATCTTGGAAGTGGATCAGCTTCGCTCCTCTCTTCAGAGCCAGTATCCCCAACAGTCCCGCGCCGCAGCCCAAATCCAAAACCGCCTTTCCCCCAAAAGTCTCTCCCTCTTTCTCAATCAGCTCCAGAAGGTCGTAAGTGCACTCCCACACCTTCAGCCCTCCCTCGTACACGCCAGAGATGAGGTCAGACCTCTGCTTGGCAGTACGGGAGAGAATTTTCTCCCCGTCGTCTCTCTCCGAGGCCGTCTTCTCGAAAACTGTCTCGTTGAGAAAATGAAGAGGAGGAAGAGTTCCTATGGCAACCGTTTCAGCGACAGCATCCATGAGGGAGAACTGTGGGTCAGATAGTGGAGGGTGCTCTTTAGCCTCTTTTACTGGCTCCGCTGGTGTGGTCTTCTCCTCAATCTGTAAAATAAAAGGCAGTGTGCATGGTTAGGGAACAGATGTATACACTCAGCTATGCATGTGTCTGACAAGAAAACGAGGCATGACTTGTGGAACATTTACCCACACAGATATCAGCAATTCATACCATCCTGTTTTTACTGGCTGATGAACGTGTGTAGCAGAGGCACATACTTGTAGCCTTCAACAGTCGGACTGAAAAGATCCTGCTGCTTTTTTTGTTTTCGTGGGAATTTCCTACATATTGTGGGTGTCAAAAGTGTGTTGGACGCAGCAAGCTTATTCCTAAGAAATTCAGAGAAAACTGTTGATGTTTTATTAAAAAAAAAAATAATAAAACTGCCGTTGAACACACGGTTCTTTTCTTTCAGAGTTTTGATTCTTACCAACCAATATAACAAGTGGTTGTAGTGAAATGCAGCTTTTGGAGAATTAATAATGACATTGAAAATGGGTTCAAATTGGTTCTTCAAATTTCAGTGAACTTGTCTCATGTTACATCTGCTGAGGAAATTAATGTTGTGAGCTCAAATGAAGCAGACGCTCTCTTCTTAGAAGATGCTTCCTCTTGATATAAAAAAACATCATGACCATGTAATGAATTCAGACAAATATGTCAAAGTGTTGTGTTTGATGAAATGTTAATTGGTTTACAGTGATGCTATAGGATATATAGGATTTAGTGTCATGTAGGGATGAGATTGCAACCAAGCTGTCATCTTACCCTTTGCTACGGTGGAGAGAAAAAAAAAAAAAAAAGGTGGTAAAAAAGGGTTTGTTTGTCCAATGGGGTACTGTATGTAACCATGTAACATGGTGATGCAACATGGTGGACGCCATGGAAGAGAACTCCCTCCCTCTGTTGATATAAAAGGCTCAATCTAAGCTAAAAAAAAAAAACATGCTGATTTTTTTAGCTTCAAGTGATTATACACTAAAGGAATACATAATTATTAATATTATTCTCCATTACTGTCCCTAAATCCTATGGCCTGAACCTTTAATTTTCTCAACTCTATAAAATGTGCTCAACTAACAAAGACTGGAAGACTGTTTTACTGACCGCACTTTGGACACAAGACTGTTACCAATCAGACATGTGATTTGCTGTGTGACTTAAACACTTGATAAATATCATGTGTGGACTATTTACTCAAACTGTTCATGTAATCACACCCACCATATCACAACAGTGTACATAAAAAATGCCTGGTGAACTTTGGTGGCTGACAATAACAGCACATACAGCCCACTCTCGGTGTGAACTGTATGATTTCATTTCTGTACGAAACTTTCTATTGACATGCCCCCGCCCTGTGACGTCAAAGGTTGTGGGCAAGGAGTGTGTCAACCTACGCTCTCGGGTGGACGCACACCTTACAGAAGAATTTATATTTCATATTGTGATGGAATTGCTCATGCAGTGGAAATGACTCAATTAAATAGTCTTGATATTTGTGTATGCCTGTACAATGATGAGGGGGTGTGTCCCTGCCCTTTTGTGTGTTTGTGCTGAAGTCAAAGGATTTTTTATTTCTATTTTCCCTTGTATCCATTTTTAAAGAGAGGTCTATCTTTACTTATACTTAAATAAAGTTTAAAATCAATACTATTCTATCCTTTAATTTATCAAAAATTATAGCCTGTAAAACGGCATATCTAAAAAGAAAGTCATTCCGCATTTTGATTGGTAAACACCATTTTAAGGCTCTCTATACTGCTTTAATTAACTTGTTTAGAAAGTATTTTTGTCACTTAGGGATGTCTTCAGTTAAAGACAAGCCAGTCCAGAAATTGCATCCAGTCATGTGTAATTTTTTTAAATTATTAAATTATTATTATTATTATTATTATTATTATGATGAATTTAACAGAATTTAATTTATTTGGTCATCTAAATGTATCTTTTGTTACATTTTTTGGCAAATTGTTTAACAAACTAGGTCATTAGCCCCTTGAACCTAGATTTATGAACACAATGAATAAGTGATGAAGAACATGAAGTACAGTAGAAGCCTAAGTGGAACTTATTATACTACTTATACTACTACTAATATATTTTAATAATGACACAATTATTTATGTTAGGTTTTCCTGATTTGGTCTCTTTGCTTTGACGCTTACCTGGCTTTACTTGTCTTTACCTTTGGCATGCATGTAGATGTGAATGCAATGTTGCTGGTGTACAGTAGTACATGCGTGTACATGCGTACACCAAAAAAAAAAAAAAGGTCAAAGCCACCCATGTGCTCTATCGAAGGACCTGTTCGAGTCCAAGTCAGAGTTCTATGAGTACTCTGACTTAACTTAACCAACAACACATTTGAGTGAGCTGACGTTACTTACAGCTTTAGCAGCATTGTTTGTCTTGCTGTTTTGCAACTCATTTCCATCCACGTTGTCCGTGTTGGTTGTCTGACCGGGAACGTCGAAGTTAAAACAAAATGACATGATGACTGACAACGCTGCAGACGGCTTGTTTGAGGCTGAAAGGTTGCTTTCCCCGTTAACTACAGGCTCCACATGGCGAACAACCTGGCGTGCAAGTGTAGCTTAGCACAGCCGCTGCGTGCAAAAACTACAAGTCCCAGAATTCTGAGGACCTTGGTACCCATTTGTTACTTTTCTATTAATGACGTTAAGCAACATTGACACGTCTATTTCAGTGACATTAGGTGAAGAGGGAAATAACATTAAAAAAAAAATTAGGCACGTAACTGTACATGTCTCGACGAACCATCTACGTATGAAATGTTGCGCATACTTCCTGACTCACATTACCATGATGCCTTTCGCCGCCACTCTGACGCGTGCGCACTACATCGGGATCAGGATTTAGATCTGTTAACTGTCACACAAGGTCCCTGATCCTGCTCCTCTCCGCTGATATGTGGCGATAATTTGTTGCCTCTCTTTTGAAAATGTCGACGAGAGGGGAGATTTCGGTAGTGTTCCCGCCTTCGTAGAACAGTGAGTATTCCCTAAAATAAATCTGAAGTGTGTATGAATGTGAAAACGCAGCGCACAGCGTCGGGTTTTTGACAAGGAAAACACTGTGACATCCAAACAAAAGGGATTTGGGAGCGTTAGGACACCGTGGCACTGCCCACAGCTCTGTGTGTTGTGGACAAATGTGGCGTTGGGGGCTTTCACGAGACGACAGCTCAGCTAATTTGCCTCGCAATGGTCTTTAAATAGCCTGACATTACTTGATGGAGTGAAGCTGAATGCTGCTGCCATAAGTCAGTACCACACCAGACCACCGCCCCCTGTCCTGTCACCTCAGGTACGAGTCTCCACCCTGACCCCACCCGGTCTGGAATGCAGTAAAGCGAGGCTTGATCTTGGGCATACCTGTGCAGCCAGCCCTTTTCACGTCCTGCGCTTCTATTTCATGACAAACGGATGCGCAGGTTTGCGAATATACACCTTTATACTGTACCACGGCAGATGAAGTTAAAGGGTCAGTGTCACAGGGGAGTTATATTAACTGGCTCTCAGATCCACCGTTGGGTAAGTTTCATATAGTACTCTGGATTGGAGTGGCAGTGAATAGCTGATCGACAGAAAATTAAGTTGCAGCTATTCTCATCATCGATTAGTAGTCAAATTTCAAGCTAAAATGCAAACATTGTCACCTTACAGCTTCCTATTTGGAAGAACATGCGGCCTTTCCGTGTCTTATGTGACAGTGAATTGAATAACAATGGGCTGTTTTTCAACATTTTTAATTGAGTAAATATTAAACAGATTATGTCAATGAATTTAATTGTCTAATACAGTGTTAATTATTTTCTCAATTCATCGATTGGGTTGGTTCAGGAAAATGGTGAAAACAGTTGTTCAGTGTTTCCCAGAGCCTAAGATGACAAAGACATGCTGTCATAGAGGAGTAAATAAACCAGAGGATTTTCACATTTAAGAAGACGGAATTCAGATTCAGACAACATACTCTAACTGATTAATTGATTATCAAAAGTGTTGGCGATGAATTTAAGAGTTTGCAACTAAATGAAATAGTTGTTTCAGGCCAATATTATTAAGTGTTATCAAAACAGGGCTGTGTCTGTTTTTGTTGTTTTACTTCAACTTAGCATAAGGCTGTGAGGATCTATTGTTGTTCATTATTATGTCATTTTCTCCAAAGGTGCGTGCGTATCACAGATGCAGGATGCGGTGGTGTACCAGCTCAGTGCTCCACCTGCTGCGCTGTGTGCGGCTACGGCCATGCATCACGAGGGGAAGGAGCAGACTTCCCGTGTGGATGAGGGAAATGTGGGCCTACATGAGCGTGGTGGTGCAGTCACTTTACTTTAACTCCCTCACGGACTCGGATGTGGTTTTTGACTCAGTCTTTGAACCGGTGTTTTGGACTGTGGATTATATTACTCGCTGGTTTGGCAGGGTGAGTGTGTGTGTGTGTGTGTGTGTGTGTGTGTTTGTACGCCTGGTTTAATTAGTCATACAAAGTTTTTTTGAGTGTTTCCCTGAAAAAAATGTCTCCCCTGTTTTTGTGTGGCAGGTCTTTGTTTGTCTGGTGGTCATACTGACCAGCTCCATCTTGGTGATAGCTTACATCGTCATACTGCCTATGGTCCTCAACACATACTCCCCTGCATGGATTGCTTGGCACGTTTGTTATGGACATTGGAACCTGGTCATGATTGCTTTCCATTACTACAAGGCCACCAAGACTTCCCCTGGGTATCCCCCTACAGTAAGACATCGACTGCGCTTTTCTGCAGACCCGTAAATGGCTGTACTAGTCCAGGCTTGGATTAGATTTACATTTAACAATCCAACAAAAATGTCTTCTTTCATTTAGGAAAAAAATGACATGCCATTTGTGGCAGTCTGCAAGAAGTGCATCATGCCCAAACCAGCAAGAACACACCACTGTGGTATCTGTAACAGGTGAGTCAGAGCTGTATTTCTTCAGTTCTTCATTCCCTTAGATGACTGGTTTGCCTTTAGGTTACAAAAGCAGTACCAAACCCTAGTGTTGTTGGATGTAGAATTTCAAACTTCCAAATTCTTACAAGAGGTAATGACAGTTGGCAAAGGAGCTGCTGCTTAACCAAAGGTAATTCCAAGGATTATGTTCACTGATTAGCTGGACCGAAAACTCTGTAAAATAGTTTCTTTAGTACCGCCACCCCTCTGCAGATGAAGGCAGATGATTATGATATGAGAGAAGTGACTTTTATTTTATGCTAATTTGAAATAGCTCAATATCCACAAAAAAACATAAAAAAAAAACATCACTGACTCAAAAAATGTCTTGATTGACCAAGATCTTACTGACTGCTTCCTGATACTGTAGTGCTATCTATTCATCTATTGTTTTTGTGTGAGCTTTGAGACACTGGCTGTAAAGATGTCTGCGTTCTCACCAATAAGCAAACAAAACAAAACCCAAAAAGTCAACAGTATTGCCTCTTCTACTGAACTACGCCCGCCAACCATATCACCGTGCAGGGTTAGGGCAAAAGGAAGTGTGCATCTAATCATCAATTAGAATGTAACATTTGCTTAGTTAGCTTAGTTAACTAGTTTTTCAGCCATGAGTAGATGAATGCTTCCTTCTGCAGGTGGCTGTAGTTTAGTAGAAAGAAAATATTTCCCGTGCACAACAAGGTCTGTGGATTATCTTGAATATCCGCATGATGATTTCTGAGAGAGGCATGGCTGTTGAGTTTTTTTGAATATTATTTTGATAAATAGCACCACAGATAAGAGGAAAAATGTATTTTTGATTATTGGAGCCAATCTGTTTTTTTGTCTAGGCTTGCAAAGTTCTCTGTCAAAGTATCATACTGATTGTTTTTTGTCTTAAATTGCAGGTGCATTCTGAAAATGGACCATCACTGTCGTATCCTTTTGCGCTAACATGATTTCAGATATTTTTTTGTACCATCAGAAATGACATAATGTAAAAAAAAAAAAAAAAGAAAATAACATGACAATCTACAAAGAGATGCTTCTTTTTCCTCAATGTCAACACCTCAGCCTGGTTGAATAACTGTGTGGGTCACTTTAACCAGCGCTACTTCTTCTCCTTCTGCCTCTTCATGAGCTTGGGCTGTGTCTACTGTGTCATCAGCGGCAGGAACCTGTTCCTAGATGCGTACAACGCCCTCGAGGTGAGATGCCGATTTAACGCTGTGACTTACCTGCTTGGTGTTTTTGTCCTAGTAAGGCACGTTAGGTTTTGTGTGTCACTTTCCCTTCATGCCTGGTGTTTTTCTCTGCGGGGCTTAACTGTTCCTGACTGACACTGCCTTGTTTCTGTCTTTAACACTCGGGGTTTGTGTATGCGGGCTGTTCCATTAGCGCTTTAAGCATTTGGACACGGAGAAGCCAGGGGTACCGGTGACAGGGATGGGAGTGCTTATAGGGCTTCTCCCCCCGGGCCAGGTACAGTTTCAAATATTAACACACACGATAACATGATTGAGCTTCTGTGATCTTTTTTATCTGTTAGTTATGTAATATGTGCTCTTTTTAGACCAACTATCAGACACCTGCACCTCCGTACACCTTTAGGGATAGGATGATTCACAAGAGCATCATCTACATGTGGGTGCTAACCAGGTAAGAAGTGCACGTTGCAACCTGTTATACGTAGGACCATGCCAAGTTATTCAAAGCAGGGTTTGTTTGTGTAGCATGTTCATGCTTGGAAATTGAACAAATTAAGTTTACTCAAAGACATCAGTATGCATCCTAAATCTGCTTAATTATTGAGTGTGCTTTTTGATGGACAAGCACAGTTTTTAAGTTTTGGACAGCATTTAATCACCTTCGCCAAGGAGGTTATGTTTACACCAGTGTCTGTCTGTTTTTGGTTTGGTTGGTTGGTCGGCAGGATTACACATGAACTACTGAAAGTATTGAAGGATAGTTCCAGAATAAACAACATTAACTTTTGTGAAATAGGGCATTATTCAACATTTTCGTTGAAGAAAAAAAATCGGGTGGTGGTTGGTATCCAACGAGTGAGTATAAAAGGGGACTGTTGGGCCTTGGCGGAGGTATGCGCTCGACTAAGTGCCAGTCTAGTTTTGACTGCTATGTTTTCGAATATTCCAATAAATGACTTGACTTTTCCTTTCCTTGACTTTTGTTAGTTTGGTTTTCTGTCTTTTCATTTCTGTCATTTTTGTTTTTATGTATGTTTTTATCCTGGCGTTGAAATCATTGAAGTTTTACACATTAACGTAGTGGGTTTTGGGGAGTACTACTGCATATGTTAAAAAGTAGTATAAAGCCTTTTGTGGCTCCAGAGGAAGCTGCATGTAATCTGACAAATTGCCTTCAGTGATGTCACTCAGTGGATAAATTGCATTGTTGTTAATGTAGGCACCAGGTTTTGAATAGCAGTTACTCGGTCTAACATTGTGCTCCTATAACTAAAAACAAATGATAGAAATATTGCTTTTTTGAATTCCACACATTCTTCTCTTCATTCTCTCCTTTTTGAAACCTGGCGCCTACATTACCCATGTAGTTTAGCCACTGAGTGACATCACCAGAGGTCATTTATCATGGTCAAAACAAAACAGTTAATAATTAAAAGTTAATATGACCTGCTGGTAAAGTAAACAAAATGACTGTGGATGTAGATACAAATGAATTCTGTGAGCTTTGTTTTTTGTTTTGTTTTTATCACATTTGTAGTAACAATTTATAAGTGAAGGCTTCGAGAGTGTGGACAATCTTTTGCTTTAGCTACCTTTTTAAAGTGCTGTAAAGTTGCTTAGCTTTTTTTTTTTTTTAAAATGGTTGACAAACCTTGACTACTGTCTCTGGAAGCAATGCGCAAAGAAACCGAAGAGCTTGTGGATTGTGGCTAAACTGCTCCGGGGAGAGCAAAACAATTAAATGTGTGGAAAACCATTTGGCTTCCTTCTTGTCGAGTATAACTGACAAAGGTATTCGCAATCTGATCGAGAGAAGTCTTTTATCATTTCCTGTCAGTAAAAAGCTAAGTGTACTGATGTATTCCATACAACCCCAAACAAGGTGTACTATAAATTACACACCAGTTACTGTCAGTATATGTAGAAGAATGGGGATACAGTGTCTGTCTTTTATTTTCTTGGCAGCAGATCCAATAAAAAAACATTTTGTTCTTTCAGTACTGTGGGAGTGGCTCTGGGAGCTCTGACTTTTTGGCACGCAGTTCTCATATCAAGAGGAGAGACCAGCATAGAAAGACACATCAACAGCAAAGAAACACAGCGGCTGGCAAAGCGAGGAAGAGTAAGAATGTTAAAGGTTTCAAATGTTGAAATAATTACTGGGGTGGTAATTTAACGGTGATCATTTAATACGAGACACAACCCTCAATTAAATAACAGTGACCTTTTAATTGTTTTTTAATTGCTTCTTTTTTCTTCTTTAAACGTTCCGCCAGGTATACAGAAACCCTTATCACTACGGCAGGCTGAATAACTGGAAAGTCTTCTTAGGCGTGGAGAAGAGAAGGTGCGCTTATCTGATCTGATCTCTGTAAAGATTTTCTGTTCAGGCACCCATGTATCCTATATGATCAAGGCGACCTTGTATTTCTCTGTAATCCCTGTTTTGCCTTGTCTTCTCTCTGTAGTCACTGGCTGACGCGTGTCCTCCTTCCCTCTGGACACACCCCACATGGTGATGGTTTGACGTGGGAGTTCTTCCCAGTTAAAAAGGACTTGATGCCCGTATGACAAACACTACTTGGGCATATCTGTTACCTAGTTTCAGCAGTCTTTGCTGACTCCAACCCACTCTGGTTGGCTTAAAGGATCCAAGCATGGTGGCTCCATACAGCTGAAAAATGGGGTCATGTCGACCTCCAATACCTCAAAAACATGCTGCTGTGGCATCGCTCATGGCTCAACAGTCTACATTTTTGGATGGTTTTGTTCTCTACTGGGTTTTTCTTTGTGTCACAAACGGGTCTTGCTTGATTCCGAGCTAATGATGGATTTGATATTTTTTTATTTTTTTATTTTTTTTTGAACTGACTGACATATTATTGGACTGAAGTAGCTTTGAGAATCGTTTTTTTTAAAAGCAAACTACCTGCTTGTTCTGGGCAAGCAACAAAAAAGAAAGTAACAAAGAATTGTTCCACCCAAGACCTCCACCTCCCTAGTCTGTATGCAGAATCTAGTCCAATATTATCATTTGAAACAAACTCTAAAGGAAAAACTGCAGAAAGTTGATAATGTCATTGTTTATCTGTATTTTGTACCTGTTAAGTTAATAAATCTTTATAAATTGCTTTATTAAAAAAAATAAAAATGGTCTCACTGAGTGGTCACCTATTACTATTGATGTTCATTCATTGTTTTTACACATGCTCAGATTCCATTTTAAACATCAAACTTCTTAAAAGGTTTAAATATTATGAATTGTTTTATTATTTATTTTTGCCCATGCAGGATTACTTTACCATACTGAGCAGCTCTAATGTTATGTCACAGTTCTGCTTACGCAGACAGACATGCTGCTAGTAGGGAAGGATTAATTGAGATGCGACCAGATTTGATCTGCAGATTCATATGAATATATTACGTCATAAAAAACAAGCAGCTACAGTAGCGGAAGTGCACCGAGACAAAAGCTAAAAAGCAAGAGGACATACGAAAGCTTGCCCTCCACTTGGAGTAAAATTCTCACTGAAAAATACATAACCGTTTGCATTTAATGCTTTGATTAGCAGATAATTTAAAAAAAAAAAATGGATGTTGATCTTGTCAGTTAAAGAGCAGGAGAAAAGTTGTCCGATAAAGGCTGAAGAGATTAAAGGATAACAGATTTCAGCCCTCCTTCATTCACTCTACCACTGCTCATCAGATCCTCCCACTATGTCTGACACTATACACACACACACACACACACACACACACACACACACACACACACACTCTCACACACTCTCACACAGACCCGTCAACATTCAGTGTTCCAGCAGATGTCATTGCTCAATGTGTCGGTTTAGTCAGAAGCTGTGCAGTATGTTTGGAGGATATGAATAATTGACCAGAAATTGAACAAAAAACAAAAGAATCCTGCAGTTTTTAAATAATTTTAGCAATTCAGTTTATACTAGAGTATTAAAACTGCATACTAATGATTCATTTTGACCATTTCCAGCCTGTTTGTTGACGGCTTTGTTTTTCCTCAATTTCTGTTGCCAGTACCAAGTGTTGTTGTGATTGCATGGGCAGTCATTCAGAGTGACATGCTAGGGTGAATAATAGGCATAAACGTATGATGGCCGAAGATTAAGCAATGCACAATGTGTATGGTGCAGATATGTCCGTAGGTCACTGTTGTCACGAGGAGCAGGACCAAACTTTGCAAATTCAGTTATCTGCAGATGGCAGCGAAGAATTCAACCCCGTACACACTGGCAACTGAAGCAGTTATTATTGTGAGGTGTCTCTGTTTTTACCTTAACTTGCACATCAATGGATAAGCCAATAAAGTTAATAGTTATGGCCTGTAGTTTTCCAAGATTAAATGGATGGGATTTACTTTTTCCCAGACAGGGAGAGCGTAAAATCCAATATACACTTAAAATTTAGAGGTAAATTACATTTGTATATGTTTTTCTTGAACATGTTTTTAGTTTTGCTGTGTATTGGGCTGTTTTCAAACATGGAAATGGAAATAACTAACTACTAGCTATTTATAAAAGTGTTTGTTTATTTATAGAAAGAGAAAGAAAACAACAGTATGAATATGAATAAAACTCCAGGTGAGTGTTTTATTGCAAATACCAGATTTAAAAAAAGAAAAAAAAAAAAAAAAAGGATAAGTTGCACTTTGGCAGTGGGGACACGTCAAGCTAAACTTAAAAGAATAGCAACTTCCGCCTTGCTTTTCAGACTAAAATCCCTGTTGACGCGTACAAACACGCTTCGCACAATGCCCCAACGACACTTCCGTCATCCAACCACGTTTATCGTAATGATTGTTTTCACTGTTCTCATACGCTGCTTGTTTGGAACCCGGATCGTTATTAATTTCAAATCAACACATTTTATTCTGGAGGGGTGATTTCTCTTAATCCGATGAACTTGACGCCGGAGAGACCAATTGTATCTAAGCTGCGCATGCGTGCAGAGTGATAAGGCTTTAATTCTAGATCAGTGCGGACGGCTTGTGCTGCTGAGCTCCATCCATTATGATTCGGGGGGGAAGCGGATATTGATTGCTGAGTTTTTTGAGAGGAGAAGCTGTTGAGACTTCCTGGAGGCTCTGCAGGGGCCGAACCGGTCGCCAGCCCTCCAGCCCTGCGCCGACACACAGCTCCCAAGTCTGTGTCCGTCAACCTGCTGACTCGCATCCCCCCCCTCCGGCGATCGACGCCTCGGGATCCGCTGCTAACTTCACTCAGGAGCAAGTTCGGATGTGGCAAGCAAACTGCAGGCGAATGCATAATTTAGCAGACTGGATTTCCGGTAGGCAAAATTATTAAGTTTATTTCGAATACTGGTAAAAAAAAAAAAAAAAAAAAAAGCTTTTTTTAAAAAAAAATGATAAATT
>OMLP01028194.1:0-15662 GCA_900302685.1 Spondyliosoma cantharus
AACAGAGCCAATGTTCTGTCAACAACAAAAAAAAAGTTACAAAAAAAGACTTTCCTTTTTGTGCATTACAGCAACAGAAAATGATGAATGAACACGACAGGTTACTACATAGAACACGGTGTGTTGTGGTGCTTGTCAGTTGTGTGGAGCGTGCTTCAGGGCTACACAGGAGTTGTTTTTCTAAGAGGGGACGCTGGCATCTCTCAGACGGCCTTATCCCATTTGACTAATAAGATTAGAGGTGAACTGCTTTTAACCCCTCCTCACCAATTGAAATGGGCAAAAGCTGATGCACGCACGCACGCACACACGCACACACGCACGCACACACACACACACACACAACTCGCTGAGAACCCAACATCCAGCTGCACCTACCGGCCGCATTTACGAGATTGTAAAAGCATAAAAAGGAGATCTGATTTCCCTGTTTTCCGACGAGCCACCCACTGTTGACACGGCTGAAACATCCAGGTCAACTGAGCGGGACTGAGCGGGGATGAGATACAGAGCTAACAGACAGCATGAGCGCCCATTAGATTACTGCTCACAAAGTGGATGGGTCGTCTGATGCTGGTAAAGCTCCACAGTGGGCGCCTGGGCAGGAGCCAACTCTAATTAAGATGAGAGGAAGTGAGTGATGCTAAGCTGAGCATAAGTCAATTTCCTAAGAGCCGGTGTGAGGGGATGAGTCTGTGACTTGAAGCAGGGGGGTTAAAATGTGGGAGGGGGACAGTCTGTCATTCCATTAAATCATCTGTTTCAACGGCTAATTTGTGGAAGCAGATTCCAGTCGTTAAACACTCACTTTACCACAGAAGGAGTTATCATTGATCTGGATCAGTAATTTTCTCTGCCAAAACGTTCAGTGAAGTGTTCATTGCCTGTCAGTGCATGAGATCTGAGGAATCAGAAAGTTGTTGGTTCAAGAACCTTTCAACCAATAGTCTGATCTCTATATATCTGCTGTTATACGCAGATATTTTACAATGATCCCTCAAATGTGGTTATCAAACACTGGAGACAAAGATTTGTCATTGAGGTTAATTACAGTTATAATAAACCATGTTGTCTAAACTGAAACAGGAAAATTCACCTGGGTTTTGATAATTCGAAATGACCCCAAACATCTTTTATAGTCACAAAAACAATAAATAAAAATGTGCACATTTAGGCCCCTTCCAGACGAAAACACTCTTTAGTGAAAACTCACTTTTATTTAATTGTTTTGCCTGACCGTCCACACAGAAACTGAAAACGCACTTTTTTTGAAAACGGGTCAGGGTGGAAAAATCCGAAAATGGAGCCCTCCCATTCTCGTCTGGATGGCGAATCCCCATACATTCCGAAACGATGACGTCATTGCCCCACCACGTGACGTCTCATAACAAAAACAACAATAACAACAATGGCGGCTCTGCTTGTGTTCGTGTTTCTTGCAACTTACTCGCCTTGTAGTCGAGTGTGAGTCGCAGCAGCAGTTCGACCTCATTATCGGTCCACACAAACGATCCTGTTTTCTTTGAACTAGCCATTGTCATTCTCTTCTTGTTGCGTTGCCTTTGGTGAATTTGGTAAATTTCAAGCGCCCCCTATAGGCCTGAAATATGAACTACAGCGTTTTCAGTCGTTTTCAGTGGAGCGTCTGGTATCAATATGATACATCTGTGAAAGGTGAATACAGGCTGATGATACAGACCAACTGATATATCTTACATGTTGTAGCTGCAACAGGAAATACATGGTGTTATCGATACAACTGACTCCAGAAAAAAAGTAAAGCACCGATGTAACCAAAGCCAAAATGTAATACTTACGCCAACAGTGAGTGGCCTTACTCGTGGCCATTCCCCTTTTGAATGTTATACAATACTTTACTTCTCACCTTCACCTCTCCACTGTCATTGTTCAAAAAAAGGCAAGTGTTTTGAAGAATACTTAATAAATCTTATTAAACTCAAAACTTTTTTTCGTACAAAGCCAGAATCAGTTGTGCATTTTTATAGAGATTGTCCCTTATCAACTCACAAATGTTTAGACAGATATTTTTGACAATGGTATGTCAAATTCTGGCACACTGTGAATATTCTATCCTGTATAATGTATACGCCCACTGTGTGTATATGTTGTGTTTATTTGTTTATATCTGTGTGCACTATTATGTTTATGTTGTGTTTATGTTGTGTGTCAAAATATTACTTGCACATTTGGAGTATGGGGAAATGCAATGTTGATCCTCTATGTAATTACTTGCACTAATTGCATGGTCTGATTGACAGTAAAGTTCACTTTGACTTCGACATATAAACCGTATAACAGAGCAAAAAACTATTATTACAAATATTGAATGCAACCATAACTCTGTTCTGTATTGTAAACCATATCATTCTAATAGACAAATTTCACATATACCAAAAAAAAACTTTCTAAGACTGAATGTTTCAATTTTAAACCATTTTTTGCGAGGAACGTCCAGCATCTTTAGATTTAAGTGGGTAGTCGACTGGCGATCGATGTGAACAGAGGGACAAAGCTCCAAAATTAGCAGTGCTGTGATCCTGTGGTCTGTTAGACCACCAGATCTCATTATATCAGGTTCCACTGGTCTCAAATCTCCTTCCTCTGCCTCTACAGTTACATTTACACCAGTGAAACTCTATATATATATACCGTAAGAGGAAGGGCAGCTGACAGAAATACTACTACTGCTGAGTAGCAGCGAGCTGCTGTATCATCGTCAAAATCTGGTTTACGCCTTTAGGAAGCCTCAATAACCCAGAGGGACAAAAGACACTCAGTCCTGCCTCTGCATCCACAAGTTCATTGGCAAGAGCAGTATGGAATATCTGCAACGTGTGCACAGTTTATATGTGAACCCACCGACTGCATCGACCCTTCTGCTAAAAATACACTGTTCGGCCAGAAAAAACAAGCACCTGCACACCCACACACATCTATTTCAGTGCTTTTTTCCCAATCAGGACATTGACCTTGGCCAAGGGTCGGCATTACATCTGGTGTGTTTGTACAGAGTAAACAAGACCCTCCAGAGTCTCATGTTTAAACCTTGATATCCCTGTACAAAGATAAGCAGCAGTGAGGTGAACATCTGATGTCTTTTAAAAAAGACAATAATGTGTTTAAAGTGTTCACAGATGTGCAGGTGTTTTCCCTCTAACAGTTGAGACTGAAACCCAAACCTGTTTGCATCAGACTGAACAAGCACGTGCTCAGTGCTGGATTATCACAAAATGTAATACTTTTTTTTAAATCTAGTACTTCAAAATAAGTCTGATTTTGAACTTTGCAGACACTTCAGAGAAGCAAAATTGAGATTTTTAAAATAAACTCTTATCGAAACAGAATTAATACAAATGCTGTGTGATTAATTAGGATCAATGATAACTTTTTTTTTTTTTTTTTTATGTTTTGTGCTCTCTTGATTTCCAGATCTGTCTGAGCAGCGAAGTTCACCATTGGTGCTCTGCATGGGTGTTTGCAGGTTGAAAATAACATAATCGGGTGGATGGACTCACTGCCTCATGTGATTCACATAACTTGACACATAACTGCACTGAACACGGTTCAGAGGGTTCGGCTGTTGCATTTCAGAATGACTCCAGCGCTGCAAAGGCAGCAGCGTGCACAGACACAGAAGGACTGGAGTGTACTGCACAAGAATGAGTTGTAGATCAAAGTGTACTTTTTCTGAATAAATGAAGATACACATTGTCCAAATATTTAACTAGGTTTGTTTTGAAAGAGCCGTCCAACACCGCGGGTGAGTCTTCAGTTAGTGACTTGCCTTAACGTGTCACTTAACACCAAACGGTGGTGTTGGATTGCTTATTTGTGCTAATTATGTGCGTACGTGCCTGTTCAATCTTTCTTGGCATCTGCACAATTATGGTACTCTGCTAGTGTGTGCTTACAAGTAATAAGAGCCACGCATGAGTTTGTGCGGCACTGCCCAGACCTGCCCTGCCCGGTAGGACTCACCGTTGTGGGACATGCCCACCGACAGGCACTTCTGGAAGCGGCAGTGTTGGCACTTGTTGCGGTTTTTCTTTTGGATCTTGCAGCGGCGCTCGCACTTGTCATACTCCAGCTTCAGACGGATGGTCCGCCGGAAAAAACCCTGGAGGAATGAGGGGGAACCATCAAAATAAAGAGACAATTGTCAGAATGTGAATACTGCTCACATAAAGAACCAAAGTGACAATTATCATTTTCATTTGTATAAATTAGACATGAGAACCAGAGAACAGATTAGTCAGTAAATAAGTGAAACTCTCCAAGAAAAAACCTGAGCTAGACTCGTAATTGATTTAATTAATTAATTAATAAACTCTGCTGTTATGAAACCAGTTTCAGGATCCAGAAAAAAAAAAAATACTGACCAACTCTGTAGGCCATTAGAAAAGTTTTTTATTCCTGTATGAATGCTGCCTGACAATATCAGATACATAATTTCCCCATCAGTTTCTCCTCGCTTACACAATCTTCACAAAAGAAACATTTGACTTGGGCGAGGAACAGATGGACCAAGTGGCATGTCTGCGATTGGCTGGAGGGTAGAAAAATGGTCTTGGGAATTGCTTAATAACAGATTTAGCCACACTTGGGAGCAAACGTATCCAAAAACGTCATCCCTGTGTGCCAAAATACACACGCATTACAAGACACACAAACGGTTATACAAGATGAAACAGAGATGTTACAACCATGTGAGCGCTCTAACTCTAACTGGCTCTTACCTTTCAACCTCCAACCTCACGTGCGCACACAGAAAACAAGGTATGACATGAAACTGGCACAGGATTGGTATTCGGGCCAGATGGGCTTCATGCGGACGCTGTTTGGGTCCACTGTTGAAAAGCATGAGGGAATTGACCCTCCGTTTGAGTATATAATGTTATAGAGAAATTATCATATTTTTGTTGCTTTAAATCGGAAGAAGCACTCTTAACTTCTCAGTTTGTGCCAATAATCTATCTTTTTAGTTTTTCTGTCATCAGAATTAATTTATTAATTCTTAAGTGTATTTTTTTTTTTTTTACATATTTATTTCTGTATTCAGTTCTTTATCATTTTCTCTTTGCATTTCCCCTCTATTTATGTCCAGAAAATAATTTTTTTCCATGGCTTCCTCATGCATTTCTGTTTCATTATGCAAAAGAACACATGGAGGAAATTAAAACAGAAATAACTGTTTGTCACATTTTATGAATTAAAGTAATATCATTAGCAGTATCATATTACCTTTAATGGCACATTCATTTATTTATTGAGCCCTTTTTTTATTTATCATTTTATACATTTTTGATTTCAGTAGTTTCAATCCTCGATAATTTACAGGCACAGAGAAGATTACGGGATGCCGCCGGCTGGAAAGGGGGCATCTGTGAAAAATCCTGGTAAAACAAGCCTATTTTGGGGCGTGGTAGTGGTCTAGATGTTGAGACCCATCAACTGTGATTGCAACTTACCTGGTTCACTTCACAGTAGGCGACCTATGTTGCGTTTCCCCTCTTTTCCCCCCTTCATTTCCTTTGCCCTCTCAAGTGTAAACCTCTGAATGAAGGCTTATAGAAATTTTCAAAAGAAGGCGACTTCAATTCGGGTCCAGATTTCGAGAAGCCACTGAAATGTGACGAGCGTTGCTGATTCATTGACAGACATCACGGACTTGATTGAGAAACACTGATGACGCTCCAGCCTGACCATGACCCTTCGACAATTGATAGGTCACTTCTGACAGATGAACTTCTAATGACTCCCTCCTTAAGGTAAATGTTATGCTAAACATACCTTGACTTTGGTGATAACCTGCTGTTTTACTGTTTTACTGTTTTACAGACATATGTCATCATGCACAGGTCTAATATCTATGACTATAGGCTGAGGACTGACCGTGGCCTTTCATATTTATTAGAGACAACTAATGCAAGACACTCACACTTCGATGAGTTGCTGCTATACTGTGAATATTTATGTAGCAGCATGTTGACATGACGGGAGTTACTGACTTTATGCACTCACACTCCCACTGCTGTCCCACTGGATTTACAGTGCGGAGGTGTGGACAAGTCTCTTGCTTCAGTGGCTACTTGCCTTCAGTTTTTTACCCTTCAGGGACTGATGGGAAAACAAAAAACATACACATAAGGCATAACATAAAGAATTCAATAACTGCACACACCTCAAGTTACACTATCTTTGTCCTTGGGTGCCTCTTAAAAAACAGCCTTGGCTTGTTCTTCAACATGACTAGTAAACAATTAACTGAAGGATTATTGAGCAACCACGTGCAAAGGCAGAGAGTGGTATTTCTGATGCTTTAACGAGTTACCATTAGTCACAAGACACACTGCCTCCGGATTTTTTAGGCCCCGGCATGTCCTACTTTCTTCAGTTTTAGACTTCCGAATACGATTTATTGACTCAAGTCAGGCTGTTTGTGATCCTTGGCTTGTCTGTGATTGTGTGGGGGGTGACTAAGGGAAGGGCCGATTGATGGATATTGACAGAAATATTGACAGAGGGAGGGAAAGCAGTAAGTACTGCAAAACAACAGTGGAGGGTGAGAAGATGAGAGAGACTAGTTAAGGCAGAGGCTTGGATTCAGTCCTCCAACAACTGCATGAGACACAACCGCTCAGTCACCATTAATCCTCAAGTCGATCCAGTCTTGACCGACACCGAACGTGATAGCAAAAGATACATCCGGTTGCCTGACTGTATAATTTGTGTGTGTAATCTTCGTCTCACCTTGCATCCCTCGCAAGCATGCACTCCGTAGTGGTAGCCTGAGGCGCGATCGGCACAGACTCGACACTCCAGGTTAAGTGAGGAGGAGGAAGATGAGAAGTCCTCCTGGCCCGCCGCCATGCCGTAAACAACCGACGACGGACTGGATGCGGGCGTCAGGGCATCTGCAAAACAAAAGCACATGGTGGATTAGAGTCCGTTGGTTTGGACATTATGGGCTGCTGTATAAACATGCAGGTGCGACATGGCGGACCTGCTCCCTCTGTAGCTATAAAAAAGCTAATTCTCAAGGCAAATAAAACACAACGACACCGAGTTTCAGGTACTACGGAGGACATAAATATGAATATTCAATTCCATTAGTGCCAATTGATACCCCTAAAACCTATGCATTGGGCCTTTAAAGGATTAGTCTGGTGATATTGTTTGTTTCTGTCAATGTCAACAAAACACTCTCATTGTTGTTTTATTAGAAACAATGAGCCACACCATTGCACTCGGTGGTCCTTGCCAAAAAATGCCCATATAAATCCATATTTTCTGACGTGAGGAGAAAAAACACTTGGCTCAAGAGCAGTTTAGCAGTTGTACTGGTATTGTTGTACACAGACGTTCTTGACTTGCTCGGCCTCTCTCATGCTCCCAAGTTCATCACAACTTTTAGACTAATAATGGATGTTTTGTGTGCACAATACACAGCTTTTTTGCAAAGGCATACATCATTACTAGATGACTGCACGCTGCATTCCTGCAATCTACAGCCAAGAAGTGGTTGTCAGGATGTCGAATCACACGGAAAACCCTCTCCCCTTGTACATTTCTGAATTTTGGAATTCAGGGAGCTCCATTTGATCACTTTTCTAGTTCTCTGAAATCGACATCACGACAAGCTTTCCTATATCATACGCCGACTGACCAGGAATGCAAAGGTAATGAAGTACACAAGAATTTAAAATTGTCTCTTTTTGTCTTTCTATGCAACTAATCCTGTCGCTTTTTGACTCTAACACAGAGGCGCCTTTGAGGAGAGATTGTCTGACAGCGTGCAGTTATCCCTATGATTGATCACTGCCATCCCCCTCAACTTAGTGTTTTTTGCCTTGAGATGCTCGGACGACACTTTGTATGAACCAGTTCAGTACAAACATACCCCCAACTAATTCCGATTTCTCGTGAAACTCAGTAAAAGTGTGTTTGCGGTGTTCAGTTTCATGCGTGGTGCCAGGAGGCAGACAGTGCACCTACGATAGGTTACAAGTTGCCCTTGTCACCACAATCAGACAACAAAAATATAGCTATTACCTTGAGAAAATCTGAGAACAAAATACAAGTTATAAAAGACAGTCCATTCCATCAAATCAAATATTTACAAACATTAACATGCGATCTGTGGTGTGTTTGCCTGTTGGAACACATAACAGTGCTGGAGTAGTTTTACTGATCTCGCTTAAGGACGACAGGTCATGGGGCTTGCCATAGATTGCCAGCAGTTTTGCATTTCCATCTGGTGAAGGGCGCAGTGTCGGTGGAATGTTCTTGGTAAACAAATAGCAAAGATGAAATGGTAGAAAACAGTGGCACTAAGTCAAGCCACATGAGCCGCTCGAGTGATGCCAGAACGGGGATAAGCGGCGTTTGGCAGCGGACCTGGAGGTGTGTTTGTGTCTGGTGCATAAGTTCACATGTTCCAACTGAGTGTGGACAAGAAACGCACGTCAGTGTTTCTTCTTCCTGCTCCTGTCTCTCGCGGTCAGCACTCCGAAAACACCCATAAATCCTAAACACCCTCTCACTGACTTTTCCATGACATCACCTTATGCTTCCCTCTCTTTTGTCCCTCTCCCTCACTCACACCCTCTATTCTTCCACTAAATGTTTATCTTTCACGGCTTCTTCGTTCGCTTGTTGCGCAACTTTTGTAGGAGTATACATTTCTCAGATGTCCATGTGACTTTCAGTTGGGAGGAAACACAGCAGCAAAATGAATGTTTCCTGAGAGGTGGTGTATGGTGGCTGAGGAATGTGGGAATTCCTCATTGGATATGGGGCGAGGAGAAGGGCTGGTGGAGCACATAGGGGTAAAACAAGAGGGCATGGAAAATAAGTGGTACATAGAGCAAGAGAGAGAAGAAGAAATATGGGTGAAATTGGCAGGAAAATGCACCAAACCAACTAAGGTGAAGAGACTATGCCTCAAGGGGTAAAAAATAAAAAGGGGGCCAGTCACACTATGAAAGTAAAGAAAGGGCTCTCAATACAAAGTGTATGTCCCATTTTGAACATTCAGTTGGAGCAAATTAGGGATTAAGGGGCTGAAACAAGGGGCCCCTGCTCTGACAACAACAAAATGGCAAGGAGATCACACTAAGCTGCTGGGGACACAGTGAAACTGTAAAATAACAGTATGGAAACAAACCCCACATTGTCATCTCTCCAATCTAATGAGATCATTTCAGTTCAGGGGTAATGTGAGTTCACCTAAAACAGTGGAACCTTCAGAGCCATTGCTGGAGGACTGGTATTCGGGGACACCAAAGGAGCTGAGGGCGTCGTTGTCGATGGACTGGGAGATGTCCTGGAGCTCCTCCATGCTGCCCATGAAGTCATCACCGCTGCACAGTGGGCTGCCCAGCACCGAGTCTTCCAGGGGCGAAGGGGGATGGTAGTGGCTTTCCATGTCGACCATCGCAGCAGAGGAGCGGGCTGCCGGCACTCTCACTCATCAGACTGGAGACAGAGGACAGGGGGAGGGGGACAAAGAAGACAGAGAGGTCAAATATGGGATATGGAAATACAAGACGATTTTTCGTTTCATCTCTGCTCTACAAGGCTCAAAACGCAGCAGCGGTTTGTGCTTGATGCTAATATAACTTGCCAACACACTCACAATGACAATGGTAACATGCTGATGTTAAGCATCGTTCTCCTGGACAGATAAAAAAAAAAAATTAAATACCAGTATGAAACTCTAAAACAGGCTACGGGTCACCAAATATACTTGGGAGGCTGTTAATATAGCTGGGCAGACTGCCGAAGTAAAATTTTTGTGTGAGAAACACTGGACTATCATTAGGGTAATCAACAATTATTTAACATTATCGATTAATCTGCCAGTTATTTTCACGAGTGATCAGTAATGTTATTATTAACCAACAGCTCAGCAAATCCTGCCGAATGTTTGACATTTTTGCTTAACCGTTACGAAAAAAGTTGCAGAGTAATATTCTTTCAATTGACTAATCACTTAATCAACTAATGCAACCATGCAGCTCCATAGGTTATGTCATCTGGGAATCGTAAATGTTTGTATCAAAGTGTTTGCACATCCACCAAGTGGATGCCGAAGTATTTTATCAGACGAGTGAACAGTTGGCTGGAAACACTAGAAAACAAGTAAGGGGATCAGCAGGAGTGTCTGTGCACAGATTCATATCAACCGTTGAGTGTTTGTCGAGATATTTCCCTCTGGATCAAATTGGTGGACTGACCTACCGACACCTCCGTCCGTAAAGTCACAGCACTGGCGTGGCTTAAATCTAATGACATTGTCAACATCAACGCCACGGAGTAATACCACATTATCTTTCAGTGCACATGATTCAACACAGCACTGACTGAAACATTTAGTCCTAATGATTAGAGCTGATGCTACTATGGCCATCCACACAAACAGGTGCTGCACATCGCAATGGGTCAGCAGGCAGAATGAAGAATGAAGGACGCAGAGGATCTTATGACACAACACAGGCCCCTCTGCTCCCCTGAGCTGTCCATCCAAACACGGTAACCCTATCCTCACTAACCTCATAGTGCTGCAGAAAGAGAAAGACCGGGGACTGAGCGAGGAGAGTGCGGCACAGAGACATGTGGAGGGTTGAATGTAGGTCACTGGGCTGGCTTAGGCTTAGGCTGGGCCCGGGGTTGGCTAAAAGAGACAGACTGGCTTGTACAGTTGGTGGTTGAGATTTTGCTGAATTGCAGAGTGGAAACTGGGAGGAGCTGTGAGCTACAAATGTCTTGGTGGCTAAGCTTAAGACCGGCAAGGGGAATGGACCTTACATCACAATTCAGAACTTCATATATCCGCATGTAAACTAGGTCAGTCTTCAGTAAGCTCTCTCCATCAGGCCCCATTAAGAACATCAAACGAGGGGGAGGTGGGGCGATGGGTGTGAGGGTGACTGTACGGCTACAAGACAGCAGCTGCTGGTTGTTCACAACCATTCGACAC
Organism: Spondyliosoma cantharus; assembly: GCA_900302685.1. NCBI lineage: Eukaryota > Metazoa > Chordata > Actinopteri > Spariformes > Sparidae > Spondyliosoma > Spondyliosoma cantharus. The sequence goes on from OMLP01028194.1 coordinate 11,003, forward strand.
CTTTTCACATGACCGCCTTTAGTCTGTATTGAAAGGCGAGTGTAATGCACTGTCTGCTGGTGAGAAGAGAGACCGACAGCATGCTCAAAATGTTTGCCCTCAGTGCTCCCTCGGAGTTTATTTAAAAGATCTAATGATAGATCTGAATGACGCCACTGAAACTATATATAATTTGCATAATATTTCGCCTTGAGTGTAGAGGGCAAATAGAATGGATTAAGTAACTGTGATTCTGTTCAGTGATGCTGTTATGTGACTGCTATAATAAATAATAGAAAAAGATAAATCAAAGATAATCTCTCTTACAGTGACTTTTTTTAACTCTTCAGAGAGGAGAAAAACATGTAAGCAGACGTAAATAAATAACAGAGATCAGCGTGGTGCAACGACTTGCTGCAGTGAGAAAAGAAATAAAAGCAAAAGGTTAAATGAATCTGAATGATTTGGGAGATGCAGTCGACATGGGTTTTCTATCCTTCAGTGAGAACTGGAGGTGAGATGTTAAGTTTCGTTTTTCGTGAAACTTCTACATGAGTTGTGTAATTTCAGTGGTTTAAGACCGGGTCAAGAAGCAAAGATGCAATGAACAAAATGTCATCGACAAGAATCGCAACCGAGATGACCTAAAATGAACCTAATAGTAAAGATGCCGTAGATTCCCACCCATTAAAAACTCGTCATGAATAGAGGCCTGGCACGTGAGCGGGCTGCTTTACTACAATACACTTGTAACTCTGAATGGAGGCAGTGTCAGCTCTGCTAGGATAAAGCAAACCTCTTTAGCATTCAGCCCCTAGCACCTGACCCTCAGGTCTTCCTTTAGAGGACATCCTGTTTCATACACTCGCTTCACTCAACACCGTCTCATTATAACACTGCTTAAAGGGGAAAAATAAAGAAGCATCTTGGCTGCAGCTTGACCAACATCCATCCTGTCTGTTCGGATAACACTCGACTATCCTGAACAAGTTATTATCCAGTGGAGAGATGAGTATGAAAAACTTTTTTTACAGTATATAGATCAATCCAAAGAGGACGTTTGAGGCTACAGTAGGAGTGACTGCACACCCACTGCACGCATGACTTTCTATTTATATAACACGCAAGACTCAAGTCCTTTTCTGAACTTGTGACCCTCTACCAGCAGCTATGAAGTGGTGGACCAAGCTAACCTTTGTGTTTCCACCAACATAACATGAGAATGTAAACACAGAGAGCCGCTTAGTGTCAGCTGCAGAGCTCTCTGATTTGGATCGAGAGAAAGAGAGAGAGAAAGCAAGGGGGGTGGTGGAGAGGAATGCAAGTTATGCTTCATTACCGGGTCTTTATCAGCAATGTGCAAAGACAGAGTGAGCAAGTGACGCAGGGTGAGAAAGAATACGCCGGCTTCTGCACCGACGGGAAGCTTTTGTCCTCTAAGGTCAAGACCTCTCTTGTGCTCACTCAACCAGGCCTGCTGAGGGCACCGCGCACACTGAGAGAGGAAGATGAGCACGGCCATACGTGTTTGTGTGGGTTAGGGTCGGGTCCACAAAGGGGAGGATGGGGGTTGCGATCACAAAAGAATGCTAACCAAGAGCAACCCAGGTCGCCATGACGATGCCATGGCAATGCCGACACATGGACCACGGTTTGAAATCAGCGGGTATGTGAAAGCAGTGGCAGCCTGCTGCCGCTGGAATCCTTCTTTAAAATCAATAAATCCCATCACAGACCGGTGTGTGAGCGGGTCTGCACTAGTGATCACCGGGGCCGGATGTATGCGTGGAGCATGAATAATCCATATCGTCCGATGGATTCCTGCTTAGCTTGCTCACCCAGCCCCCCATGTTATTCTCATTCACCGCAGTCAAGACCCACATTAGACAGGCAGACCTTGAAGCTGCTCGTAAGCTCCTGCTGAGGGCAGATAAACAGGCTCTGAACATGACCCAGGCACGCAGACGGCCTCCTACTCTCCCAACAGGAGAGGACATAGAACAGCGTGAGGTTAGTTTACACAGCCGTCTGAGAACTTCAAGAAAACGATCTACAAATCACCTGCTCGCTGCTGAGCCAACCATCTGGGTAGTGATATCAATCGCTCAAGAAGTATCGTGTTATCTCTGCATACAGACAAGCTTCAGCTGGTATCTGAAAAAAAAAAAAAAGAATAGTAACACATCCCCCCGACCAACCACCTATCGTCTCTGACCACCAATAAAGCTTTGTGTTCTCCAAATCCATCAACGACAAGGACAAAAAAAGAGTGCGATGATGACGAGACAACCCAGACAGAGCTGGCTGCAGACCAAGACGTTAGAGTTGTGCATGGGCTTGTCTCGCTAAGTCTTGGAAAAACAACACTGTACCCCTTCCAAGTACAGGAGAACATACCTTGGCAATGAGAAGAGATAAATGAAGACAAGGTGTCAAAACCAGTGCTGCTACCAGTCCTTCAAATGTATTTGTTCCCAAGCACTGCTGGTAAGAATAGTTTACAAAGTTTAGAGGATACGAAAAACAATTAATAACAACTTGCACTGCAACCCTACCTTCCTCATCCAAAAACATGAAGTCTTCACCTCACAACATGACATCCAGCTCCTCCCAAGAATTAGTACAATCATTCAGTGTTTATCTGTGTGTGTGTTGGTGTGTGAAAAAGAGCCGAGCAGACACCAGGTTAATGTTTAATCCACCCTTCCCTGTGGCCTGAGTGCTGACAGACCTGTTAGAAGAAGGGCCGCGGCGGACATAACGGTGGTCTTAGAGCAGAAATGTGGGCTGATGGGGCTGTCCCGACGGCTCCGCCTTGTCCATTTGTTTGAAGAGTTGGCCCTATGAGCTCAGCCTGGACCGTGCCCGCAGTGTAAACACTCGAGTGAACCTTTATCACTCAGCGCTGATATGCTGGCCGGCACCCTCTTATCGTTATGGAGACTGACCAAAGTGCAGGCCGGGGGAAGTGACTGGACTTTAGCTGCAAGATGAGACAGATGGGCCGTATGACAGTCCAGTCGCCCTGTTATCAGGTCACTAGCCTTGTCATTGCAGGGTCAATGGCAGCTAAATGTAAAGCACAAGGCAAATTTCGATGGATATTTTTAGACCTGAAGGTCCAAACTGCTGTGTTTGCAAATTTTTGTTCAACTATAACCCACTTTACATTTTAACTGTTGGCTTAAAATGTATGCTGTAAGTGTTTGCAATTTTGGCTGTACATTACTAACATGTCCTGACATTCAATCATTTTTACAATATAGAAATCTATTAGCAAACTTTCCTTAGTTGCTTAATCCACGGTCATGAAGATGAACATACATCATGTTTTTTTTCTGACATTTCTGCAACCACTTTATACAACAGCAATGTTGGTTTGACAAAATACTGCAAACTTGATAAGATGGAATACAGAATTTAGGGATTTACTTACATATCTTCATATCAGGGATGTCACAATGTACCAATATTTATGATAATTGTGAAACTCAAAATTCAACATTGATTATTGTGTTATTCATACACATATGATTATATCATGTAATCAATCCAGCGCAGTTGTCATTTATCATCATTTATTTGCCATAAAAAGCTTCCAATCATATAATATGAGATCAAGATCAAGTGTACAACTTCAGCAGTGAAGTTTTCAGAGATGTTGAATTATCTATTTTTAGAGCACTTTAAGAACTGGATCTTCCTCATCCACAACAGCTTAGAAGAAGAGGTTACGTAATCATTCAATATCACTGCCGCGGCCCATTAACATATGTTTAGTCACACATAATCAATCTTTTAACACCATAAGCAAAGCCAAATGAGATCCAAAAGTCAACATGGCTTCATGTTTTAGTGATATGAAAGCACAAATGACTCCAGCAACCTTTTCAGAAACTGGGTGGGATAGCACCTACAGCCTACTGCACTGAGACAGAACAGTTTATTACATGTAAATATAAAGACACAGCCTGTTATTATTCTTTATCTCCATGTTTGTAACACTGTTCTTATTCAAAACACAACATGACATAAATCTTGGCTAAAAGTGTTTTTGCTGATCCAACAAAGCCACTGTGGCCCTCCAAAAGGAGCTACCTTACTCAATATATGTTGTATATTTTTTTTAATGATCTATTAATTCCTGGAGGAAATGTGCACATTTGTCAGTTATTCCATTTCTAAAGGGACAGAGTCTTACTCAAGATGAGCTCTCAGTTTAGCCGTCAGCATATCAACCACCCACTGCTGCACAGAGTTGAGAAAAAAAAAAAAGTAAGTTACATAAACCCCTGTGGACTCTGACCTCTGCATTGACAGCGTGTTCAGTGTCAAAATAATAATTACATGCTCACACACGCTCACAAGACAGAGACGATGCAATCTGACCATAAAACACTTCAGAAGGTGCAATGTGACAGTGTATCACGTTACCTCAAAGGTCTATGGTGACCCGACCGCTTATGGTGGCTGTTTTTATCGCACAGCATTACATGGTGGAAAGTCTGTCTGTCTGTCTGTCTGTCTGTCTGTCTGTCTGTCTGTCTGTCTGTCTGTCTGTGTGTCTGTCTGTCTGTGTGTGTGTAGTAGGCGGTGTGCCTTAAGCAAGAAATGGATTGGTCTGTGTCTTCAGACTGGGCCCGGTGAGGCAGGCGGAGAGTATAATCTGATTTAAAGCATG